>CM062811.1:1152819259-1153101757 GCA_031772625.1 Pinus tabuliformis
AACTACAACTAGTTTAACTAAGTCAAACTGAACACAACTCCATCAACTGTACCTCCAGTCACTAAACTCAACTCACTTGAGTTCTAACTGAAGTCCTGCATGCAAATATTAGTCATCCCATAGGTAACCACGTATTTCCTTGTGGGATCTGCATGTACCACATCCGTAGCTCATTCTGAAGTGCTCCAAGAGAATAAGATCAAGTTTATAGTCCAAATATTATTATGAGACAATAATATTTGACTTTTCTATTTTTGATAGCCAGTCTAAAAATAGACTTTGATCACTCACACTGTGATCATTCACATTTTGATAAAAAATAGAAGTCCATCTATTTTTTCCAACTTGACCAATCATCCATAAACAACAACCTGCAATCCATAGACATGATCCATATGTCTAAAAATAGACATAGTCTAAAAATAGACTTGCGCCAAAAATAGCCTGCGGGCCCACTTAGTGAAGGCGACTCTTTTCACTAAGCTCCATCATCTTGTTGTATTCTCAAAAAGCATTTCTTGTTGCACACTTTTCAACAATAACCTTTGGGTTTCCATGTAGCTTGTGAATTGTTTCCATAAATGCAGTAGAAACTGCACTGGCTTTAAATGGATGTGATTATGCACAAAAGTGTGCATACGTGGTAAGTTTGTCAATTACCACCATGATGACACTCTTTCCCTCAGACATGGGTAAACCTGTGATAAAATCCATTGAAACCTCCTCCCAACGATGGCTTGGAATGGATAAAGGTTGTAATATACCTGGTGTCTTAATTGTTTCAACTTTATTTTGTTTGCAAACCAAACATTCCACCACAAACTTTTGAATATCTGATTTAAGGCCATCCCAAAAAAATTCCTTCTTAACCCTGTGGTAAGTTTTAAAAAATCCAGAGTGCCCTCCTAAGGGGGAAGTGTGAAATTCCAGAAGAATCTTTTGTTTGAGTTGGGAATTCTTATAGAGGTATAAGCGATCTTTGTACCATAACAAATCATTTTTCCAGCTAAATGTATCAGATGTATTGGAATCTTGTTGTAACTTTCAAATAAGTTCCCACACTTCTTCGTCATTCTTCCATTCCTCCCTTGCTTCGTTTATCCAATATGGTTGGATAATAGAAATGGCGCACAACAATGCTTCCACATCCTCATCCTTTCTTGAGAGTGAATCTGCCACAACATTTTGCTTCCCTTTTTTGTAGATGATTTCAAAGTCATAACCAACATCTTTGTGACCCATTTTTGTTGTTCTTCAGAGGATAATATTTGTTCTAAAAAGTATTTAAGGCTATCATGATCCACCTTTATCTTGAAGTGTCTTCCCATTAGGTAGGGTCGCCATTTCTTAAGTGCATGTAGTATTGCCAACATTTCATTCTCATAAATCGCTTTGTGTAAATACTTTCCCTTGATTGGACAACTTTCGAAAGAAATGGGTCTTTCATCTTGCATTAAGACGACACCAATTCCATTTCCTGAAGCATCACATTCCACAATAAAGTTTTTTGTGAAGTCCTATGTAGATAAGACCGGTGCTTGGCACATTTCCTCTTTAATATGTTTGAAGGCCTTGTTGCTTCTGGAGTCCATGAAAATGCATCTTTCTTCAATAATGTTGTTAGAGGTGCTGCTATTTTCCCATAATTCTTAACAAACTTGCGATAATACCCTGTCAACCAAGAAATCCTCGCAGATGCTTTATGGATGTGGGGATTTTCCATTCCTTAATGGCTTTAATTTTGTTAGGGTCTACCTTAACTCCTTCATGAGATACAATATGACCCAGATATTCCACCTCTTGTACTCCAAAGAAACATTTGGATCTTTTTGCATATAATTCTTATCCTCCAATAGTTGTAGCACCTTGTCAACATGTTCAACATGAGCCTTCCATGACTTGCTGTAGATTAGTATATCATCAAAAAATACTAACACATTTTCTAAGGAAGGGTTTGAAAATGGAATTCATCAAACCTTGAAATGTAGAAGGTGCATTGGTAAGGCCAAAAGGCATGACCAAAAAGTCATAATGACCCTCATGAGTTCTAAATTTTGTTTTCAGAATGTCTTCAGTCTTCATTCTGATTTGATGATATCCTGAATGAAGATCCAACTTGGTGAAGTAAATTGATCCATGCAATTCATCCATGCAATTCATCAATGACAGGAATGGGAAACTTATCTTTAATAGTGAGCTTGTTGAGCTCCCTATAATCTGGACACATGCACCATGATCCATCCTTCTTGTGCACCAATACCACTGAAGCAGAGAAAGAACTTTGGCTAGGTTGAATTATACCAGCCTCTAGCATTTCTACAACCATACGTTCAATTTTACTCTTTTGGGCATAGGGATATCTGTACGGCTTGATGTTTGGAGGAGCACTTCCTAGAATCAAATGAATAGCATGATCATGACCATGAATAGGTGGGAGAACTTTGGGAGTCTCAAATACCTTGGAATGATTGTCCAAGAATTTTTGGAGATCTGGAGAAATAGGTGATTTTGATGTGGAAACATCTAGCGAACATAATTGTGCAATTACACCTCGTCGTTGCTTTTTTAGAAGCTTTGTCATACTGTTAGAACTGATTATCTTTCCCGGTTTCCCTGCAATACCCCTTAATTCAACTTCCTTTCTTTCCATAGAAAATTTCATGAAATGTTCTTGAAAGTTAAAAGCTATTGTACCCAAGGATTGTAGCCATCGGACTCCTAGTACAACATCAACACCTCCCATTGGAATGGAAAGAATTGGGCTATTCAATATATATTCTCCCATGGATAGATTGATATTATGGCACTTTCCAGAGCAATTTATCTTTCCTCCACTTGCAACCATCTCTGGTGCCGGATATAGGAAGCAATTCAATTCTTTTGCTATCTTACAATGAATAAAATTGTGGGTACTTCCTGAATCAATCAACACTATTACCTTTTTCTTCGTGATATGTCCTTCTATCTTGATGGTTTGAGGAGTGGTAATTCCAACCAATGCATTACAAGATATGGTCAGATTCATTTCTTCTTTATCTAGGCTTTGTTCCTGGAGTATATCCTCTTCTTTTGACCTTTCTTGTTCCTTTTCTTCTTCCTCTTCACAATATATGTAGAATAATTTCTTCTCAGCACACTTATGACCTTTAGTGTATTTGCTATCACAACTGTAACAAAGCCCTTTTACTCTTTTTTCTTCCAATTGTTGTGGTGTCAACCTTATAGGTTGTGGAAGGCTAGGGGAAACAACACTTCCATCTTTATAGTTGTGAGTGGTAGGCTTCCTGGTTGCCATAATTTTTCTTTCCATTCTTCTTGATAACTTGAATGCCTTCTCCAATGAATCAAGTTCCCAAAGGCGAACCTCATGTTGGATATTATCCTTTAAAGTCCCTATGAACACATCAATCCTATGCTCCTCTGGAATATCTTTTACCCTTATGTTCAATTTTTGGAACTCCTCAATGTGCTCCATCATTGAACCCTTTTTTTTGAGACTTATCAATTGGCTAAAAAAAGTGTTGCTTTTTGTATCCTCATAATGTGCTGTCATTTCTTCCGTAAAAATTGCCCCAGTGACAATTTGTTTACGAGAGAAAAGCCATCGATACCATAAAAACTAATTTGGTTCCAAATATAAAGTTGTAATACATACCTTCTGTGTGTTTTGCACATTATGGAGATCAAAAAATTGCTCCATCTGTAGTATCCATGTTGCGGGATCCTTGCCATCAAACTTCCTCATATCGATTTTTGGAGTATGGTGGGTCTTCAATCCAACATTAGAGTCTATGAAATCATGATTAACTTTTCTTTTGTTCTCATCATGAGTTTCCTTTACTACCCTTTCACCATTAGTGACCATTTCTTGTAGCAACTTATTCAAATTTATCTTCAATTCTTCCATCTTATCATCCATGCCATCCATCTTAGCATCCATGCCATTCATCTTAGCTTCCACGTCATTCATCTTAGCTTCTACGACTTTCTTTAAACCATCCACCTTAGATTTTGTTACTTTTTGTGCGAGTGACATTTGTTGCACTTGGTCTCGTAATTTTGATATATCATGTAGCATTTCTTCCTCTTCTTCATGAGTCATGCTAGAGCTTTCAGGTTGCTTACTAGGTGTTTGAATTTTCTTTCCTCGAGGCATCAATTACCGATAATAATGATTTACTATGACCCTTGAATTCCTTCAAACTAATTTTTCAAACCAAGCCTATGCAAAATTTTAAAAAACCTACACACCTTTCTTCTCTTTGTAGGAGTTCAATATTGAATCTAATGTATCTTTGTAATTTTAGATCATCCAGTTCTGAAATTATGACCTACAATAGCCCTCTGTGTCCTCTTTCCAATGCCACCAGTCTGATCGAATTTAGATTCTCCAAGGCAGAGTTATGCACAATCTCCCAAGATGACCTGATTATAGACCTTTCCAGAAGAGCGAACTTGTATGAAGTGCCACGCGTCACTGTTTTGACTTTACTATCTGAAAAATATATACAGGAAACTACAGTCTGTCCTCTTTCTATAACTTCTTATGAAATTTCAATCCGATGCTCAAAACAAAAGTTATGACGATTTTCCCCAGGTTAGCTGTTTGGAATGAAATTTGGGAGTCTGCAAAAAGGCCAACTTCCTCAGATCATATCTCTGAAAATATAGCGTGAAAAGATCTAAAGTTCAGACCCAAGGTTCATAACGATTTCAGCCCAAATGGGTTTTTTTTTTTAGCATCTGAAATGTCGTAGAAAGAAACTTATAGCGCAAATGCCATAATGACCTGTTTGGAGCAACGAAACCCTAGAATTCAAAGCTCTGATACCAAATGTTATGAAACCACTCACAAAAGGATAGAAAAGATAGTTGAACGCCTTAGAATTCAGCCTCTTCTAGGGGAAACCTCATTTACATTACACAAATGAACAATTCTTGGATGATTCAAATGAAAAAACCTCCTTTCCATATATAGGTACCTAAGGGGTCACAATATAACCAAGCCAACCTAACAATAATAATATAAAGGCACAAAAATAACAATAGAGGGATTCTATGGGGCACAGTAATAACAATATGGGGACAATAGGGGCACAACAATATTAATAAGGGATACAACTATAATAGTAATGGGGGCATCACTAGTATTATAGGGACCTAACAGCTTCCTTGAAAGGAGGAATTCTCCCCTCCAAAATCTCGAGATTTGTGTATCTAATTCCCTTTTTCCTTGTCATTCACTTGGAGTTCCTTGGTTTCTAGTTAATTTGAGCTATTGGAGAGGATTATGTGATCTCAAGATGAGTTAGGGAGTTAATGAGGTGGACAAGCCCCCTATATTATCTCTAGGTGTCTCCATCAAGACCCTGCATGGTAAATATCTCCAAAAATGCTTCTTTAAATTTCATATTAATCACATTATGCCATACAATATGAAAAACAACTTTTAGTCTTCCTACTAAGCATATTATGGCTAAAAATGTGAATTAATGTGAGAAAAGGAGAGTTTTAAGGGTTGGAGGATAGCACAATGAACTCCAAAATATACCTATTGATGGGACCCATCATTACACCCTTGTTGAAAGTGCTTCTCACACTTTGAGAACTTAGTCACTGATATGAAGTTCATTCATGGCCCCGGTGGCCTCTCTGACATCCCAAGGCACTTCAGATGATGTGCCTTCTTGTGGATAGAAACTTGCATTTGCCTCTATGTCTGCCCATTATTTTTGTTCCTCTACTTGGTTTCTACCTTCTTGTAGGCCCAATAGTAAGGGAGGACTGAGTTTGAGGCCTATCCACCTGATCTTAATCCTTTGCATGATCCTCTTGTATAGGGGGGTTTTATCCAAGGCATTCCTTAGTCTCTATAGGAAGTGATATTCTCTGATTTGTAAACTGTGAGGTAGGGCCTGCCATCTTCTTTGAAAAGCATGCAGACTCCCTATCCCCAACAACCTAAAAGTGTCCTCAAAATGCAGCATGGACTACTCTTGGGATGCTATATACCTAGGTGCCAATTCAGGATCAGAGGAGATGAGATTTTGGTTGCTAATGACAACCTCAGGGCTCACTAATTCTTTTTCTTCTCTTGTCATAACTCTTTTTACTTCTTCAGCCCTTGTCTCCTCATGGGTCAACCAAGAGGCTAATTCCATCAATTTCATGTCTCCCAACCTTGAGTTGGGGTCCCATATATTCATGTATGTGAGGATTAAGTTATGCATGTAAAACTCAGCTAGCTTGGCTCTATCCCCAATACTTTCCCTTTTGCAAAAGTCGATGAATTTCATGTAGTCTTGGAAAGGAAATGAGCCATACTGTGCCAATGTCTTAATTTGAAATTGTAGCCATTGCTCTTTGAGGAAAATAACATAGGAGTTGGATGGAAGCCTACATTGTATAGCTTCCATGGATAAACTTGCCATGGTGGAAAGTTGTGTCTCTTTTTCTTGCAACTGCTCTCTTAACCTAGTGTTTTCTTCTTGTAGTTGTTCCCTCATGATTGACTCTCTTAATTTTAGGTCATTCAATTATTTTCCCATCTCATTGACTTTCTCCTCCATGAGACCCACATCCTCTACACTTTTGGATTTTTCAATCTACATCCATCTATGTGTTCTGCCTCTTTCCTTCTCTAACTCAAAAAAGAGTGGGATGGCGAATTTATCAGGTATAATCCTACCTCCCTCAAAAAATTTGTAGTAAGATTCTAGGTTGGGTTGTGGATCAAGCTCTTGAAGCTCTTTGAGGCCTTTTTCTTCTTCTTTTAAGGTGGATTCTCCTTCCTATATAGCACTTTCCTTTTGCTCCTGTGGCAACCCATGTTCCTCCTATAACAGCTATTGTTTCTCCTATAACTGCTTTGTTTCCTCCTGTAGCTCTTATTTTTCTTCTTATAACATGGCAACTTGTGTCTTAAGCCTCTTAAAGGTGACTACCCTAGTGGTGGGCCTTCCCACAGGGAGCACATGTTGCTTGGTTTTGATCTTAGGAGAAGTAATTTCTTCAATCTTCCCCTCACTAGGTCCCACTTCTTCCTTCTTGCTTGCTAACTCCTCTATGGTGATAGGGACCTTTGTAGGAGGCTAAGGCTTCCCTTGCCTTATCCTGGTGCTCTTCCTTGTTTTGAAATATAGGGGACCTTGCCTTGGCTGCCTCCTTTTGGGCTTGGAAGGTGTGCTCAATGTGGCCAATGTTGCAGCCACTTCTTGCTCAGTATGTCTTGGAGAGAGACTGGTTTGATGTCCTTGTTTCTCTGTCCCTTGAGGCTTTGCATTCTCCTCAAGGTTCTCTTTTTCTATTACTTGTTTCTGTCCTTCTTCTTCCTTAATTTATGCTTCCTCTTCCTTTGTTTTTGTTTCCTCCTCTTCTTCCTTGGTTTCCATTTCTTCTTTTCCTTCTCTACCCCCAATACTAGAGGCTGGTGTTCCCTCTTGCTGTGTGGAGGTTATGTTTTGTGTTTCAATGAAATTTTCCCTGTCCATATCTATAAAATCAATCCAAAATATAGGGTACCTTAAGTGGCTGAGGGCATCCATAACAATCATCTTTATGAGGCCATGGTGAGCAATGTGTTGGTGCTTCCCTTCCCTCACTTTCTGGCTCATCTCAATGATAGACTGTAGTAAGAAATGGGGAACACTGAATCTTTGTGGGATAGGCAATTCTGCTTTGAATCTTAACTCATGGAGTAACCTAAAATGGTAGGAATATACAATGCTCAACCTCCCCTCACAGGATATGTATTTGAGAATGTGGTAGGCCACTTCATCCCATGGGTAAGGTAGGCTCTCCCTTCTCACTCCATTTTTGTCTTCTATAGGTTTTTCTTTCAGAATGAAGAAGTTCTTCCTAGCTATGACACTCAATGCTTTTTCCTCCTTGCTCCATCGAATTCCTAAGGGTAATGTAGTCACTCTGCTTATGATTTTAGCATTTATAGAGATGGAAAGGCCTATAACAACAGTGGTGGCACTATCTTCTCCCTAAGGATTTAGTGCCATGGAAAATTCCTGGGTTATGTCATCATCATACCCCTTCAATAGTTCAAACAAACCCAACCACTGATGTCTCTGAAAAATATTTACCACAGGAGGATGTTGATGAATTCTCTGTGTTTATGGGCTCTCTTCTATTAAACCCTCCCCCCATTTCTCCTACTGCTCCTTCTCGAGGATACTTAGGTGTATTTCAAATTCTAGCCTTAGAGCAATCTTGGTTATAGAGACAGTGTCAAATTTTCCCTTTTTATCAGAGGGGGAGAAGGATTCCAATAATTTCTTAACAAAATAGACCTTTCTTTGACCCTATATTTCTCTTACATATGAAAATTTCCAAAAGGGAACTACTATATAATTCTTTGCTACAGGGCACTTATTTCAAGCACATTTTTCAAGAAGAGGTATGGAAATTAGAGAGGGAAAGGATCACTTACTCCTTTTAATGTTACTTTGTCATGTGCATGAGGGTTTGAGGGCAAATTTCAGTAATTTTGGCTTCTTTTATCCTTCAATTCCCTCATGTAGCTTCCCTTCGGGCCCCCTATAGCATCCCAGAGCCTCCTATAGTAGTTTCGAGCCTCTTGTAGGTCCTCTAGCTTCTCCTGTAGCACCTACAAACATTGTTCGAGGCAGCTCAGTGGCACCCTAGGCAGTCTCTAATAGCACTAGCTCATCCTTCTCTAATTGTTTCTTGAAATGAGTGATTATACAAATGGATTCGAGATTTGTACTTAATATTTCTTTTATAGTAAAGGCTCGGAGCATTGTGATGGCATGGCTATTGCCCAAACTTCCCTTTTCTAACCATTTTCCTGACTCCTTGCAATCATCACCTTGCTCCTCATGATTATCACCTCACTCCTTGTAATCAACACCTTACTTGAGTTTACTTTTCCAAATGCATGTGTAACTGAAATTAAGTTTAGTTTAGTAATTGAAGGTGGCCAATTTTACTGGCAACCTCCAGCCCATAAAAAATTCCTTTCTCGACCATTACACATTTTATCATCATATGCATAGGGAAGAGGTGAGGGTTGTCATACCTAAGCCTACCTATGATGTCGATGTGCTAGGGAAGCTTGCATGCTGGAGTTGATCTTCATAATATGATGATCCTGATGGTGTTGATTACCTTTATTTCTTCTGCATAGGCCCTCATAACTTAATAATTATTTGATTGATAACATTGTTGTGTGTGTAGGTTTCTTCTCCACGTCCAGTCTTTTGTTGGTGGAGTGTATGGATTATCAGCTAATGCACCCCCTCTTACTTCAAAAATGTCTCTATGATGCTCAATTTGGATGGATCTCTTGCTCTATGGGTAGAAAAATTTTAGGGATTTCTAGTGTGACTGTACATGCTGCTACAGGAGGAATCCTCTTCCTGTAGCAATCATTTAATTCTTTTTGAGACCCTATATTGCATGTGAAATTTGAGGGAAAATCAGAAAAGGCATGAGGATAGTTTTAGAAACATGAGGAAGTAGTGTAGGTGGGGGGAAATGAAAGCAAAGCATTTCTGTGGATGGGTAGTGAATTTGACATTGTTGGGCCTCTCTCAACACTTCCTGAAGAAGACATTACCTATTGGCCTCTTTCTCCCATCGTATCTTCCTCCTATAGCATTTCAAGTTGCTCTTATAGAATTACAATGAGGAGGAAATTTTTTATTCTATTGTTTGATGGATCATGGAAAGAGGTAGCGAGGTGAGTGAAGGGGGTAGAAATGCAATGGGTGGCTTGAAAAATGGAGGAATGCACTTATATAATTTGTCATATATTCATGGTTTTGTTGGTTGTCTGGAGTCCTACAAAAGAGAGATGTTAGCACAAGTAGTGTAAGAAATCCTTCCTTGTGTTTTTCTTTTCTCTTTTTCTCTTGCTTTTTTTAGACATGTAAGCTTCCTCTGTAGAGTTTCTCAACCTGCATGCCTGCCCTAGGGGCCTCAGAAGAGGTTTTCACTTGGGGATATTTTCATCTTTTATTTTCTTTTATTCTTTTTTTCTTGCTCATGGGCTGCCTCAGAGAGGTTTTCAACCCTAGAGTTTGCCCCAGATACCTCATGGAGGTTTTCATCTTGGCCCTCTTATTTTATTTTTTATTTATTTTTTATATTAATTTTATGGACTAAGGTTGTGAGCCTCCCAATCACATTCAATTCTCTACTGACTGAACTGACAAACTCTTCCTTGGACAGAGGTCTTTTATACAACTTCAACCTATAGCCATTTACAAGTAGGGGAATACCTTCCTCATCAATGGTTATAATCTAGACAAACCCACTCTTGTGACATTTCTATACTAGATATGTACCTATCCATCTTGTCATTAACTTCCCCTTGAAATCCTTGAATCTAGAATCATACAACAGGGTCAAATCTCCTTCTTGAAAAGTCTTCTCACTCATGTGTTTTTCTTGCCAAATCTTCCTCTGTAATTGGATTACCTCTGTGTGTAGGAGGGCTTGTAGCCTGAACTCATCTAATGTAGTATACCTAGGGGGGATAATATGGGGTACAGAGGGAGGTACCCAAGAGAATAATGTAAGGATGATAAATAAATGGGCCATAATTAATAAATAAAGTGGTTAACCTGCATTATGCAAGGGACCACGAGTAGTTAGGAAATAATGTGATAAGACCATGATATTGGATGTATGGTATTTAGTGACCCATGGTATGTACCTCCCTTTGTACCCCATATTATCCCCCCTAGATATACTACATAATACATGTCCCATGACCTTGGTCTTATATTTTTTTACATGGATTTTTAACCAGGGTTGTTACAAAGTTGATTGTGTGCGAGTCCAGAGAAAACAATTTTTTATCCACTCATTAATGACAATGTCTTCTAGTGTGAAATGCCACAATTACTAGCCATCATTTGTGTCCACATGCTCTACCTTGCATTTGTTTGTTATCTTTTCTCAATGCCTCGATTATTCACAGTTCCATCGAACATCCACAATGCTTGTGTTTTGGCCATTGAAACAAACCATTAATGCTCCAAATTCCACTAAAACTAAAACGAAGAGCCAACCTCTCAAGCAGGAGAAACCCCAAATTGTGTCGAAGCAGAAGCCGAATGTGTCAAATTTGTTTGAAAGAAGTTGCAATGTAGATGAATTATCTTCACTTATTTAAATTTCCATATCTTATTAATAAAATAAAATTTAAACTAAAATTATTTAACTAATAGTTGAGAAAAAATCATTTTATATGTTTGATAAGGAAACCCTCACATCTTTTCATGTTACTCAAACAATAATTTCCTCACTTGACAAAGGAAAAATTCATTTTATATTTTTGACAAATAACCCCTCACATATTAACCCTCATGTATTTTCATGTTAAACTAGAGATTTATGACTTGTCAAGGTGCCTAAGTGCAAAGAAGTTGATTGTGCAGGAGTGTGGAGAAATATTTTTTCTTTGCACTCTCACATAATCAAATTATCCACATTCTCGCACATGTTCTGAAAAAAATATACCATGTCCGTTTGAGTGCGGAGAATTTAGTTGTTCGGGATCGCAGAGAAAACACATTTCTCTGCACTCCCGCACAATAAACTTATCTCCACTTAGCTTCTCTACATAATCAATGATAGTTGATTCTAGTGTGAAATGCCACAATTACAAGTGATCATCTGTACCCACATGCTTTGCCTTGCATTTTTTTTTTTTTTTTTTTCTTCAGAGTGCCTCGCTTATTCACAGTTCCATTGAACATCCACAACGATTGTGTATTGGCCATTGAAACAAAGAATGGATGCTCAAAAACCAACTAAAACTAAAATGAAGAGCCAATCTCTTAAGAAGGAGAAACCCCACTCTGTGCCGAAGTGAACGTTGGATGTGTCGAAGTTGTTTGATGGAAGCTACAACGTAGTTGAAGTTACTTGTAATTTTCATTATTTCATATATGAAATCTTTGAGAAAATCAGTATTATTATTTAGAACAATGGGCATCTATATTCGAACATGTAATTTACTTGATGCTATATGATACTCTTAGGCACATTCACAACACATTATTGATATAAATTTTACACTCTTTTGTCTTCAAATTCATGTGATATGCCAACTAATATTTTAACCTGCATCATTTGCGCAACAACAGTCTATCTCAAACACCATACCATAGCATGAGGGACTATTCTTGAATCACATTTAAACTAGTTTGTGTTAGTTTTAACTATTTTCAAACTATAACACAATGAAATTATACGTCTAATTTTTCTCCTTATAAATTGGAATCCAGGAGTAAACAATTGCTTTGTGATTCCTCCAAATTGTCCAAAATGTGATAAGTGGGGAGCTAGAAATATATAATACAAAATGTTTTGCTAACAAGTATGGGTATTTCATGAAAATTAACATATAAGTATTATTTTTAACCAAACTTCCTTACCGTGGGCACTTTATCTCTCACATTCAAATAAATATATTTCCCTGTGTGTGTCATACCTAGTTTAAATAAAACACATGCCAATGGGTTTATTCTTCAATACTGAAATGGTATATTTTCTCTCAAAACACGTGTGGGAGTGTGGAGCTTCATTTGAGTGTGGAGAAGTTGACAGTGCGAGAGTGTAGAGAAAACACATTTCTCTGCACTCCCGCACAATCAACCTTTCCACACTCAAAAAAAGCCTCCGCACTCTCGCATAATCAAATTCTCCACACTCACTCTCTGCACTCAAACGAACCTCCACACTCCTTCATTATTGCTATGGATAATGTTCAACCCCCAAGTCGAAACCTATGAAAGAGTGTTTCACGTGGCCACTCCTATGAATTTCATTGATGTCTCTAATGAAGTAATTAATAATTTAAAATTCCATTTAAACAACATTTTAATGCTTCGCTAAGAATTTGGACTTCATATCTTATAATATCTTTTTCAAAACAGTTTCCCAGATATGAAGATATTGTTGAGCCTATTGGGAAGGGAGTATTGAATGTATTGAATTCATGCTCGCAAGTTAAATCAGTGAAGTGTGTCATTGTAATCAATTTGGAATGGAATTGACATGAGATATGTGCGACACTAGATATGTCAACAAAGAATAATAGTAGGATAGCTTACAATATCGATAATTATTGCAAATCTCAGTGTTAAATTATGTGTGTATCTGTTGGCGTTGAAAATAACAAAATTGAGGGGAAAAGCATATGCATCAAATAGTACAAGAATATGCATTAAATAACAAAATTTGATCTTATGTATTCAATACGCGTAATGTTAATCTAAATTTATTTAAGCACAAGTTGGTTTTTGTTGCCCCGAGGGATAGCTCAAATGGTCGAGTTCTCGTTGATAGTACTCTCCCGGTTTGGGAGGTGACGGGGTCAAATCTCCTCGACGCCCTCGGGGTTAGGCCCGATATGGCCGAACGGCAGTTCCCTTCGGGTGGAGCTGCCCTGATTATCTACGTGGACGTAGCGGCTCACCTCTGGTGCCCCGTGAACCACAAAAAAAAAAAAAAAAAAAAAAAAAAAAGAAGAAGAAGAAGAAGAAGTTGGTTTTTGTTTCATTATGGAAAGCACATGAATTCAAAAAAAAAAAAAAAAAAAAAAAAGAAGAAGAAGAAGAAGAAGTTGGTTTTTGTTTCATTATGGAAAGCACATGAATTCTTAATGCATTTCGTCCTTCATTATATACCCTAGTGCCTTTAACTAGCTGTACTTGTTGCACCAATGGACTCCATGGGATGTCATTAGAAGGAAAAACCATGGCGATAAAGTATGTATGTATATGCTTACAACAACCAAGGATAGTAACAGAAAGAGTCATGAGAATTTTAAGACCTGCCCTTATTTTCAACAACAAGATTCACTCTACCGTCAAGGAGCTTTGGGATTTTCAAATGGAGAAAGAAGTACTACTGCCACGTCTTTTAGTACGAAACTATCAAAGTCGTCGGACAACGTCCATGACCAAACCATGATAGGTGAACTCGTATTCCAAACCTGTAGAAGTAGTCACGAGAACAAAACTTCCTCCAATAATAATAACTATGTGCAGTTCTTCGCAGGGTCAACAAAAAATGCATGTAATTGGGATTAAAGTTCCACTCTGCTAGAGCCTTTCAATAACTTATTTTGATTCTACGTCAATCACATCCCTAATTAATGTGGATATGTTATGATGGGATCACCATACATTTACACATGAAGTTAGAGAGACCTGGATTTCATTAGATGACTATTAAATTTCTCTGTAAATTTGAACTTAAATAAAATTTATGAGGGCTTCACTCAATGAACCTCTCACACGTGTTCGTGGCATAGTAAACAATACCCCTAATTTGACTATATGTAACACCCTCCTCCCACATCCACCCAAGTAACCATGCCAACCAGGGTAAACATGAGATGAGAGGCTACTATGATCATATTTGACCTCCTATGTGACCTTAAGGAAGTGGAATCAACAAAACATCACACACAGTCATCCAACATCATCAATAGAACCCTCAGGAGACAAGTCAGCCACTCAGGCATCATGTCCTTGGGTCTCACTGTTGTTCTCGATCTCTTATTCCATAGTCGCTCTCATTCTATGAGCAAGGGAGCAACCAACAACCTAAATTCGCTCGCACGGCTTGCCTACCAGTGACTAAAGACCAAAATTACCGGTTTTGTGCCAATGACCCCAGGATTTAAGCCACTTTTTTCAGGCCTAGATCCTAGGCCACTCCCCAGAATGGAGTGCTAGCTTAGAATCAGTGAAAATATAGGTAAACAATGATGCAAAAGAAATAAACTAAAGAAGACCATAAACAGACCCCTACTAGCCATGACAGGCATTTCGTCAAACATATCATCAACATGTAACCTACATGTGTAAACAACATAATTAAGTGTAGCTATCTCATACTTATCTAAGAATCACTATGAACCACTATTCCCTCAGGTCATTTGCTGCATTATCATATATTAGGCCATAGATACACTATCCATTCATTTACAAGTAAAAACATGCTGAGATCCATACATGGATGTTGTCATAAAATATACATATAACCAGCATAATAGGAACATAATTACCATAAACATATCAGCCATCAAAATCCACATATACATCAATACATTTGTACATGGAAATCAAGGGATAAATTTATTATTAATAAATGCAAATAACCAACCAGGGATGAGACTGCCACGTTCCACCCAACCATAGATTTCCTGAGCCAAGTCTCTCTTCAGCCAATCACCCCCATTCCATATTCCTAGCACGAATGTGGGACTCATAGAACACACCAATCAACATGGTTTCCACCAGAGTTCTCCGCCTACACCATGAGGAATTTGAGTGGCTCCTAGTCTCTTAGGCTTTACCGTGCATCCACAATCTGATCCAAGGATCACTAGGACCTACACCGATACATACTCTCCAGGCTTTATCGTGCATCCCATCCTGGGACCACTAGGCCCAACGGAGAGAAAATCCACCTCTTGGCCTTAACATATATCCTGCCTATCACCAGAAAGGATTCCTAGGCCCACCGAGGCACACAATTTGGCTTTACCACAACCCACAGTCCGGTTCAGGGGTTACTAGGCCAATGGCTTCATGATCCTCAGTCTGGTTCAGGGACCACTAGACCATGTGTTTTTCAATTCAGAGATCCACCCCACTCAACTTCGAATCCAATTTGGCCATCCCACATAAACTAAATGAGAGAACCCATCTCATCAAAGCTATCAGGAAATGAAAAGGCTAGGCTGAAAATATTGTCACAACTAACAAAACCCATGCCATGGTAGAAATGAAACACATGCAATCCCATGCATGCCAAATATAGCAAGGAAAATACACATGCAAGTCGATACCTGCAATGAAGCATGTTGTAGCTGCTTGATCCTGCCTTTCCCTGCTTGATCTTTGATTCCTCTTTCCTTCTTTTCCTTTCTTGCTCCAAGAAGCTCTAAGTGTTCAAGAGAGAGAGAGAGAGAGAGAGAGAGCTCCAAAACTCAACTGACAAAAGGTTACCAACTGATCCTCATAAGCCTTTTTATGAATGAGGCCTCTATTTTCTTCATTTTCCATTGTTTTCCTTCATTTTCCTCCTCACATGCAACTTGTGACCTTTCATCTCCTTTTTCTTCTAATTACCATTATTTTCATAAGTAAATGTGCCAAAAATGTTCTTTTTCCTTCCCAAAGCCTTAGTCATTGCCTTTTCCAACTTCCTTAGCCATAAACAACCAGATGAACACCCCTACGATGCCTTGGCCAACATTAAGCTCAAAATAAGTGTCCAATCAACCATGGTTATTGTTTTTAACTTTTATTACATGGAATTTTTACTAGGGTTGTCACAGAACCCTACCCCTTGGGGGACACCGTCCTCGGTGTTCAATCGCACATATACCTCGGTGACCTACTCAAAGAATACATACTGCTCATGGGGCTTTAGAACACAACTCGATGTAGTATTTACAATGAACGATATGTTGAAAACAAACATCATGACAACATTACAACATACCGCATAGTGGAGCTTTATAACACAACTCATTACGATATTTACAATGATCATCCTATTGAGTTCCAACCCACATGACATCATAACAACATGATAACGTAACCACATTATAGCATAGTAATATGACAAGATAATCATAATAACATGACACCCATACCACATATTGGATCTTTATAACATAGCTCATGGCAGTATTTACATCCATACACATATGTACATATAGCAATATCATCAAAATATATATCAAAAGGATATACCAAATCATACACCAAAACATATATTAAAAAATATACTAAACACCATATCTAAGCATATATCAAAACATCATATGTCATATACCAAAACATCATAAAGCATATATCAACCACCATAAAACATATACCGAACCACCATAAAGCACATATCAAACCACCATAAAGCATATACCAAACAACCATAAAGCATATACCAAACCACCATATCGAACTTGCCTCAACCAATAAACAAGGAAGGATACATAGCCCACATCTAATCTTCCATCTCCCATTTAGCTTCATCGGACCCAAAGTGCTTCCATTGCACTTTAAATTGCTCGATTTCTTGGTTCCGAAGCATGAGCACCTTTTTCTGCAATATACACTCAGGCTCTAGCTGGAATTCTCCATCGGGTTCCGCCTGCAATACAGACTCGTCAATCACATGATCAACATCCTTAACATACTTCTTAAGCAAAGACACATTGAACACATCATGGACTTTCATTGTCGGAGGTAGTGTAAGTTGATAGGCTACTGGCCCAATCCTCTCAACAATTTTGAAGGGTCCACAAAACTGTGGTGTCATCTTGGCACAATATTCAATATGTAAGGAGCTCTTCTTCGATTTGATACGCAAGTACACCTATTCGCTAACCTAGAACTCCTTTAAAAACATGTTCCTATCTTCATAACTCTTCTACCTATCATGTGTTGCCTTTAGATTCTTCTTGAATACCTTAATTTCATGTTCCATGTCTGCCACCATCTCTGGTCCAATCAAGACCCTTCTAACCGGATCACTCCAGCTGATAGGAGTGTTACAACTCCTCCCAAACAATTCATAGAAAGGACTCATCCTCAATGACTCATGATAACTGTTGTTGTATGCGAACTCTACCAAAGGAAGATACTCTTCCCACTTCCACTTCTGATTCATCACATACATTCTCAACATGTCCTCCAATATCCTGTTGACCCTCTATGTCTTTCCATCTGTCTGCGGATGATAAGTTGTGGTCCTACAAATAACTCCTTCCAAAATTTGGAAGTAAACTTCGCATCCCTATCTAATACAATCTTCTTCAGAACACCATGCAACCTAACTGTTATCGGGAAAACTAGTGTCTATGCAGAGCTGCTAGTCCCACTAAGGCTGGTAGCTACCTTAGAAACAAACAAACTAAAAACTACTTTCGTTTTCCTTTATGAGAAATATATAAGAGGGGAATAAGGAGACCAACCTCTGTCTTGCACTTGGTTCCTTGCTCGATTCCTCTCCCTTCTGATAGGTCCTCGCCACCTGCTTCCTCGTCTACCAGCTTCAAAGAGCACCTGTAGAATCAAAGCAGCATAACACTATCCAAGAACATAGATCTATTATCATAAACAATATAGGACCAGATATATATTGACCACACAAATGCATATAATATCAATCATACAAGAATGTGGAGGAAAACTTGAATAGATTTATTGATAATCAAGAAAGAGCAAAGAGGATTACAACCAATTGTTCTGACCCAGCATCATCCTCTCAGCAAGAAAGCCCTTCTTCACCTCATGAAAAGCTTAGATCACCCAACACTATGATATTACACCAAGAAACCAACAACACTTCCTTACAAGATACAAAATTCCAGCCTCTGGATCTCTGGGATGAGGGATCCATATATAGATGTTTGCAAGGGAGGTGAGTCAGCTTCTGAGATTTGATTAGTGTCCTCTCTCTGATAGTTCTTGATTCCACTTGGAGATTGATGATCTCTTGCTCATCCCTGGGCGAATGCAGAGAGGCAAGTGTCACAGGAGAAGTTTCTGGAAGATTCCATGATCCTCCACCTTGCGGATTGACCTTGCCATTTGTCCACTCTCACCCATCACACCCCATAGAAGGGCTTTTCAACATGCATCGCACCTACTGTGTGTATTCAGGTGGGATGCAACGCACTTTGACCATGGAGCAGGTGAAATGGTCCAGTTTTGACCAGTTCTGAGTAGTTTTTCATGGAGAACTTCTAGGAGATGCTGTAATCAGTTGACCTTGTTCTTTTAGGGGTTGGAACAACACCTTTAGGGACTTAGGAACCCTTGGTTTATGGACATTTATGATTTGGGTTGCAGTGCCCAAAAATTTCTATAACACTAACCACATCTCTGATGAATACATATGCCACATCACTAGTTGAGAACATATACTTCACCGGAATGAAGTGTGAAACCTTTCTTAATCTGTACACAATGGCCATAATGGAATCATGTTGTTTCACTATATTCGGACCTATGATGAAATTCATGGAAATGGCCTCACATTTCCACTCTGGAATTGCAATCGGTTGTAGCAGTCCACCTGGATGTTTACACTCTGCTTTCACTCGCTGACAGTCGAAACACCTCGCCACAAACTCTGCTACATCCCTCTTCAAATCTGGTTAATAATAATATCTCTTCAGTGTTGTCAATGTCTTCTAATAACCTAGGTGACCTGAATAAGGTTTCACATTAAAATCCATCAAGACACCTTCTTCAGCTCAATGTTATCTGGTACATATATCCTTTCTCGGAACCTAGCCAATCCATCTACTATAAGACAATAATCCATACCTTGTGCACCTGCACCTGTACCTGTACCAACATCTTGCTCCAACTTGTGCACAATATCCATATACTTGACTTCCTGCTGGCCTGCCTGCAAGATCCTCTCTTGTAAGTCCATCCCATAGGAACTTATAGTTGCCAAGTGATATACCTATACCCATCTGTTGAGAGCATATTCCACCGTGTTCTCTTTACCTTTCATGTACCTGATCTCAAAATCATACTCGTTGATCATGGCCAACCATCTAGCATGCTTGGTGTTCAGATTTGGTTGGTCAAACAAATACCTCAACCAAATGTGATCACTCATAAGTACAAACCTCTTGCCAAGAAAATAGTGTCTCCACATCTTCAATACATGTATGATCGTTTCTAACTCAAGATCATGTCTCAGGTAGTTTTTCTCGTGCTCGTTTAGTTTTTGGGACACATAACATACCACTTGTCCATCCTACATAAGGACTCCACTAAGTCCTCTCTTGCAAGCATCTATACATACCACAAACGCTTTGTCCATATCTGCAATCTGTAGCACTAGTGCATGTGTCAACAACTGCTTAAGTTTCTCAAAGCTAGCCTCCTACTCCTCTATCCATTCGAACTTCTTACCTTTCCTTTGCAATGATATGATGGGATAAGCAATCTGCAAGAATTTTTTGATGAACCTACTATAATAGCCTGCTAGACCCATGGAAGATCTCATCTCATCCATATTCTTAGGAGCTACCCACTCCATGATGGCCCTTATCTTCTCTAGATCTACTGCAATGCCCTCCTTGGAGACAACATGTCCCAAGTAGTGTACCTCACTCCGAAATAAACTACACTTGTTGAGCTTAGAATACAACTGATGTTCCCTCAACAACCTCAACTCTACTGCTAAATGCTCGGCATGCTCTTCCTCATTTTTAGAATATACCAGTATATCATCAATGAACACTGTTGGAGAGGTAAATCCCCTCTACGGATAGAGGCGATCCCTACTAGCCCAGAATGGGTCTAGCAACAACCAATCAATGCTACTATGCAAGTTCCTAATTGAAAATAAAAGATAGGCAATGAACACCTACTTGGATTCCAATGCTATTGTTTGATGAAGAGATGTCGTTCTCGCTCCTTCGCTTTGGCCGGTCACGATCTTCCACGATCTCCGTAGATAGATACCTGCACACACGAAGAGAAACACAAACACAAGTGTGAAATCTAATAAATGCAATTATACATCAGTCAGAAAGGATGTAATTCACATTAACCATTACGAAGACAAATGAGAATGGAACCATAACAGTAGTCATCTATTATTAATCAATAACAGAGAAAGGTACAACCAAAGTTCTGATGTTGAGTCCTTCTCAAGAGGGTCCAGCCAGCAAGTCTCTTAAGCATTCACCCTTGGAGGTAGATCTCCTAGGACAAAAAATCTCTCTCACACAAGCAATCCTCACAACCTTCCTTAAGCTCTCTAGCAAATCCACACTTGTCACACCAACTACCTACTAGCAGCAGCACTCTAAGCACTATGAATTCCACACTATCCAAAACTATCAAAGGCTAGCTGCTCATGGCTATGGTAGAGGCTTAAATAGGAGAAGGAGTGTCCATGAATGGTGGGAGGATGAGCTTATCTCCAAGGAAGGTGGCTCAAATGACAAAACAAACATGCCATAGAAGGGAGGGCGACATTCACAAGGCCAACAACCAGGTCTGGAGTCATCTGGAAGGCTAGCTGTTAGAACAAACTTGCCCAAACTGGATCAGCGCGGGTGTATAACTGCACTGGAGCGCTGACATCGCATCTGAATAACGGAGAAGGTTGTGTCAGCGCGACTCAATACAAACATAGGATGCGCTGGCTCATGAAATTCGACCAGCGCGGAAAACACGTGTGCTTCCGCGCTGGCAGCGCATTCGTTGCACTATGAGGCGCCAGTCAGCGCGGTTATTTTAATAACAGTCGCGATGATGGAAAAAACTTTGGCAAAGTGGGTCATTTGGCCAGATTAGAGAGCATGAGCATGATTGATTTGATTTCATGACACAGTAGGGAGACTGATAGAGAGACAATGACAAATTACTGTGTAACAGATGCCCCCTAAAGCATGAAGCCCGCGAGAGTGGGAGGGGTGAAATGCTTTACAAAACTCGCTGAACTGGGACACCACCAGGAAGAATCTGCACGTATGTACAACTGATATCTCTGAGAATCTATTACATGTAGTCTAGGCATGGGCGCAGCCATCCAAAAGACATACGAAAAGGTCTGTGGTATGGACGCAGCCACCCAGCTGAAGAGACCATGATGATAAGAAGGTATGGTCGCAGCCATCCCAAAAGACTCAGGTATGGGCGCAGCCATCCATCAATGAGTCATGTAATAACAATCCACAAAATCGCAGCCTGGTTCGCAACAGACAAAAACCAGGGTCTTGCGCTCCATCCCAACCCGAACAAAGTACAAGTCCAAGCATGTGAATACATGAGCTGAAGTCGAACATGCATGAACATCGTCTGATTACCAGCCAATAATGAAAATTGTTAACAGACGCGAGAGGTACCACCAATAATGACAATGGTCCTCAAGGTACTTATAGGTACAATCCGCGGCGTGTGAATCAATGAGCTAGTGTCGAACACCTGCAGAGTCATTCGATCGGAGGCCAATGATGAAAACCTCACGTCGAACACGAAGAACTTGCCATTGAGGCATGCAGGCTCTAAGGCACCTGAAGGGAGTCTCTAAGTCACCTTCCTGGATAATGAGCTGAAGTCGACAGGAAGTAACCTTGATCGAAGGTGGGCCATAATGCTTCCCACATCATCGACACGAGACAAAGAAGGACAAGATATTTTGTGTGAGGTATCAGAGGGAGGTTGTAATTTTGCAGAGGTCAACTTCTCTTGAACATATTGGCGGCACGAAAGTGGATTTGGCAGTATCTGACATCAAATGAGTAGAGGTCATGGTGACAAGGCAATGCGCAGATGAGAGGCCAAATAGGATAACCCAAACCCACGGAGGCTAGCGTAAAACAAGATGAGAAATCCCCACCCTGACACGAATGCAGACTAGTGCCATGTTCAAGAGCGACATACTGCCGACACGACAATTATTACAGTTCCATTTTCCCCACCATTTCTGGCAGGTACCTCGATTATTTTTGGACGACAAGCTTGACAGGTATAGCATATGCTTGGAAAGCGTCATTTCAACGGTGTCCGATGTCAATAAGTTTTAACGAGTCTGAAAAAGGAAGAACTCGGTGTCTTTTCCTGTTTAGAGAGTCTGAAAAGACAACGGAAAAGAAAACTCCAGGGGGGTCCTTTTTCGTAAAGTTGTGTCTCTCGGGCCCGAAAAAGTATAAAACAATGCCCGAAAGAACCGCCCGATCATTACGATCGAGGAGTACTTTTCATGAGTAGTGATTTCGATCTGAAAAAGTAAAAAAGTGATCGGAACCACGTCGCTTCGTAACCGTTAACGAACCGGAAACGACAAGGGTCCGACGATCTTTTTGTTTTTACACGGTCGGAAAAGGGTTTAAAGATGACCGCCTCTTATTTACGTTTAACGAGTCAAGAGGAATAACTCGGCAATCTTTTCATATTTAGACGGTCAGAAAAGAGCTAAAAGCAGACCTCCATTTTTATTCTCTTTAACGAGTCAAAAAGGGAAAATACTCGGCAATCTTTTCATATTTTACGAGTCAGAAAAGAGCTTAAAGGTGACTCATCCTAGAGGAACGAGTGGTATAAAGGATAGCAACTGGTTCCGGCAATGGTGGAACTGCTCAAAACATGTAATGGTCAAGAGGCTGGCTAATAAAACCACTCATCGCTGCGGTTCCTCAGGAAAGGATAAACAACCAAGTGAGAGCATATGATCGGCCAAAGAGATGGTAGCAATGGAATGAAACAACCAAGGCTCATCTAGCAGAATTCAACGGATAAAAATGGCAATCACGAGATGTAAATCAGGTATGGGTTCATTTTTACACAAGCTTGAACCATGGAGAACTTTGCTTGGATTCGGTTTCATGTTTACACAAGCTTGAAACGAAAAACTATGCTTGTTATAAGCTCGCATGCCCCCAGCATAATGACACAAATCAAGGTACATGCCCCCCAAGCTTCATTGCATTCAACAAAGTGGATGGAATGAAGGTTCACTCTCGAGATCGATGAAAGACTCGACTCGTATTTTACGAGATCTTTAATCAAAAGACTCAATTTGGAAAGGGAGGTGTTTCATTTTTTAATGAGGTTGACACAGTAAAAGAACTATCCTCATAACCCTTGTTTCATTTTTTTAACGAGCTTGACACAAGATCAGGGACTATGCTCGAACCAAGCCTAGTTTCATTTTTAAGGAGCTTGACATAGGAAAGGAACTATGCTCCGACCGAACTGCATCATAATGAATAGGAAGTCGGTGCTTCCAAGAGTGTTACTCCCGGTGAAAGGACCACATCTTGGAAGTCAGGACCTAATGCCCCCAGGACACTATACACGACGGTGTCATCACTGGATACAGGCAAGGGGTAGGTGGCCACGTAGTTGATCTGCAGTGGGGCAGATACAACTGGTAGATAAAAACTAGGAGGGGACGACAACTGCGCAGGAGGCATTGGGGGACTAACGAACGACAATTGATCGATAATCACAATTCTTCCATCGTGTGGAAAACAAACCACACGGAAAAGCGAAGAAACGAGGGCCCCCATGGCGTAAACATAGTCGCGACCAAGGAGAAGGCTAAAGTCTAAAACACCTTGGGTAACCAAGACGTCTATATAGACTGTTTTGCCTCCCAAAGTAATAGGGAACTTCGGGAGAACTCCTAGAGATGGACAGGCTCCTCCGTCGAAGGCCAACAGATTCTGAGTGACTGGCCCAAGTTGCGGGGAACCTAAAGCTTGCCAAGTAGTGTACCGCATGAGACTGACAGACGCCCCTTCATCCAAGACAGTGCCAGGTACTGCCTTAGCACAGGCATGTACTGTGATCTGGAAAGGCATATGGGATAGAAGGCGACCGGCGATAAGGCAATTCCAATCAAAGGAAGCGACCAGACTACTTGGTGGGGGAATCATATGATTGCCCCCATGGGCTAAAGGAACTGAAGGAGAATCTTCAGGAGTAGCTGGGTTAGGAGAGTCATTTCGGGACTCAGGAGAATCTGAAGAGACGAGAAGAACATGGGCGTGATTCTCTTCCGAAACAGAGTGAGCGAGCGGCGGACTCGAGTCGACACTCTTTCCGACCAATGGTTGGTTTGGAACAGGCTGGGGACAGCCGGGTTCGGGAAGAGGGGCCTGGACAAGAGAAGAATTTGAAGTAATCTCTTTGTCAGCAGGGGAACGATCTGCAGCTGCAGAGAGACGTTGATAACCAACGGGAAGTTGGGGTGAAGGAGCTGTAAGACCTTCCAAGACAACGGAGGCTTTATCCATGAGTGGACAAAGGTGAAGGGGATGATTGCCTTCACAAAGTCTACAGGGGATTCGAATCTTCCCTTTTCCCTTACCATTCCCAACTGATAAGGTAGCATCGCCGTGAGCTTTAGAGGATGATGAGGGGCGGGCTAGATCGCGAGACCATACTTCTAGTACCCTGGGAATGCCAGGACAATCGCGAAGAAGATGGTCCTCCTTGCATAATCGACAAGGAAACTTGACCTTCCGCGGAGGAGCAGAAGGTGGCCCGACTTCAGGTGTACTCGGAGTAAGAGCTGTACTTCTAGCCTCTCCCTTGGGAGCCTTCTTCTTCTTGGTCCTCTTCTTCTTTTTCTTAGCCACCTGGTTATTCGTATCGAGACTTTCACTAGGCAAAGTACAAGAGGAAGACGTAGAAGTAGGCGTCGAAGGGGAGAGATCCACCTTAGGATCAACATGATGTTGTTCAGGTGGAGGGACCGATGGACTAGCAACCGATACGACAGGGACCAAAGAGGTTGGAAACAACCAAACAGGCAACCCGACAGTTAACCCCGGAAGGGATAACGTTGCCATATAAGGAGCACCAACATTCCCGAGAGGAGGGAAATGACCAGGATTCCCGTCAGGAGGGGAACTCGGGTTGGTGAACCCCGGAAAATTTGCCATGGCAAACAAAAAGAAGCCTACTCAAGCTAACGCACACAAGATCTAACCGGGTAATGTTAATCGCGGACAAATAAATTTTAAGACGCAAGGACACAACTTGACTTTTTCATGTTTTAAGAGTCGAGAAAAGGAGAAAAAGGTGACTCTAGTCGCCTTCGAATGTTTTGTGAGCCCGAAGTGACAAACTGCTCAAGTGAGCCTTTTCTTTTAAGGAGTCCGAAAAGGATCAAAAGTGACTACTCTGGAGAGACTAGGCAAAGGGTTTACCAAAAAAATCCGTAAAACTGCATATACACCTTGGCAGTCATATGAAAACCAAGGACTTCCCGTACGGCAGTCAATCTTCCCGAATGCTGTGTTCGGTGCATTACGGCTTGTAAGGTGGCAGACACGGCTTCCTGTGGATAAAGGATGATAACCTAGTGGGGTCTCCCCTATATACGCGACGGTACGTGGGAGCTCAAGTCCGTGCTAGACCACTATCGAGTCACAAAAGGAGGAATCACCCAACCGTAATGTGAAACAATAGTGACTATGTTTAAAGACGCCGGAACACGTCTCTAGCCTAGACCTCTAAATGTTTGCGTTAAGTTCCAATGCGTTTTTAGGTTTATTCAGTTTATTTTATGGTTGATCTTTGAATTAAGTTTCGGTTTCAGGTCCTACCGTGTGATCTCTCACAATTGCCTAGATGCAAACTACATGCCAAAGAATACCATTTCGTTCGATGAATTCTAACTATGAGAGGGTAGAAATATCATTCCCAAACCAAGACAAGCGAATGCAAACACTAAGAAACACAATGCATCAATACACTAATCTCACGATGCATCAATACTACTAATGAAAGATTTAAATTTTGCTTTTCAATTTCTCAAACATGAAAATTTGTAATGCAAATGCACTTTCACTTTCGTATGCTAAATGAATGCAATTTTTTTTTTGTGAATTCAAGAAGGCAAACAAGCAAGTGTGAACTGATCGATCCAGACAATTGTGATCTATGCTTGGTAGTGAATAAATCGAATCAACATAAAAAAATTGGTTCAATAATCGACACTAAAAATCAACCAGCAACAAGCAGTGAAAAAGCCTCAAGCAAATCAATAAGAGGGTTGTGGATGAACCTTGAATAGACAAGTAACCCAAGCAAATGGTTTCTCGATGAAACTTCTAAAGGGCTAGGTCACATGGTCTAAAAAACACAAGACTCACTCGAATGAAATCAAAGAGAGAGTGCCCCTAACCAAAAGTAATCAAAACAAGCTAGTGAGAGACAAGAAACAACAGGGGATAAGAAAGATTGATGAATTCAGGAGATAAAGTTATAAAAACAACTTTTCAGGAATCAACGCAAGTTACACACTGAGAACCCGAGATGATCACAATGTCAGCGCAATTTTTACACAGACCACCCGAGATGTCAGCGCAATTTTTACACAGACCACCCGCGCTGATCCGATTTCAGGAGTCGTCGCGGGAATTAAGCTAGCAACCCAAGGTCATCGAGGGTAAAAATCATACCAAGTGGCACTGACATCGCGACCGTACACGTCTTTTCCGCACTGATCCAATTTCCAGGATCGTCGCGACTGTTAGGCGTAATTACGCGATGACCACGAAGTCAAAGAAACAGCTATGCGATGTCAGCGCGACTGTTTCGATATAAACCGCGCTGAGGCTAAAAAACGGGCACAATCAAGCCAAAAGCTCCCAAACCAAGGCAATAACCCTTTAGACAATTAAGGCACCTCCCAGATTGAACCAGGAAGTCTAAAAGCAGAGAACTAATCCCCAATCTTGGAAAAGAGAGTAACAATCAAACTCAAAACAAGAATGAACAAAAAGAGACAAAGGCCAGCTCCCCAGTGGAGTCGCCAAATTGTTGGAGAGGTAAATCCCCTGTACGGATAGAGGCGATCCCTACTAGCCCAGAATGGGTCTAGCAACAATCAATCAATGCTACTATGCAAGTTCCTAATTGCAAATAAAAGATAGGCAATGAACACTATTAGAGAGGTAAATCCCCTCTACAGATAGAGGTGATCCCTACTAGCCCATAATGGGTCTAGCAACAATCAATCAATGCTACTGTGCAAGTTCCTAATTGCAAATAACAGAGAGGCAATGAACACCTACTTGGATTCCAATGCTATTGTTTGATGAAGAGATGCCGCTCTCGCTCCTTCGCTCTGGCCGGTCACGATCCTCCACGATCTCCGTGAATAGATACCTGCACACACGAAAAGGAAGACAAACACAAGCGTGAAATCTAATAAAAGCAATTATACATCAGTCAGAAAGGATGTAATTCACATTAACCATTACAAAGACAAATGAGAATGGAACCATAACAGTAGTCATCTATTATTAATCAATAACAGAGAAAGGTACAACCAAAGTTCTGACGCTGAGTCCTTCTCTAGAGGGTCCAGCCAGCAAGTCTCTTAAGAATTCACCCTTGGAGGTAGATTCTCCCAAAACAAAGCTCTCTCTCACACAAACAATACTCACAACCTTCCTTAAGCTTCCTCTAACAAATCCACACTTGTCACACCAACTACCTACTAGCAGCAGCAGTCTAAGCACTATGAATTCCACACTATCCAAACTATCAAAAACTAAAAAAAACTCGCTGCTCATGGCAATGGTAGAGGCTTAAATAGGAGAAGGAATCTCCATGAATGGTGGGAGGATGAGCTTATCTCCAAGGAAGGTGGCTCAAATGACAAAACAAACATGCCATAGAAGGTAGGGCGACATTTACAAGGCCAACAACCAGGTCTAGAGTCATCTGGAAGGCCGGCTGTTAGAACAAACTCGCCCAAACAGGATCAGCGTGGGTCCATAACTGCACTGGAGCGCTGACATCGTAGCTGAATAACAAAGAAGGTCATGTCAGTGCGATCAGATATGAATAACAAATGCGCTGACTCATGAAATTTGATCAGCGCGGAAAACATGTGTGCTTCCGCGCTGACAGCGCATTCGGTCTGTTATGGAGTGCCCACTAGCGCAGTTATTTGGCCAAAAGGCGCGCTGATAGCAAAAACTTTGGCAAAGTGGGTCATTTGGCCAGATTAGAGAGCATGAGCATGATTGATTTGAATTCATGACATAGTAGGGAGACTGACAGGGAGACAATGACAAATTACTGTGTAACAGATGCCCCCTAAAGCATGAAGCCCGAGAGAGTGGGAGGGGTGAAATTATTTACAAAACTGCTGAACCGAAACACCACCAGGAAGGACCTGCACGTATGTACAACTGATATCTCGATTACATGTAGTCTAGGCATGGGCGCAGCCATCCAAAAGACATACGAAGAAGGTCTGTGGTATGGACGCAGCCACCCAGCTGAAGAGACCATGATGATAAAAAGGTATGGTCGCAGCCATCCAAAGACTCAGGTATGGGCGCAGCCATCCATCAATGAGTCATGTAATAATAATCCACAAAATCGCAGCCTGGTTCGTAACAGACAAAAACCAGGGTCTTGCGCTCCATCCCAACCCGAACAAAGTACAAGTCCAAGAATGTGAATACATGAGCTGAAGTCGAACATGCGTGAACATCGTCTGATTACTAGCCAATAGTGAAAACTGTTAACAGACGTGAGAGGTACCAACAATAATGACAATGGTCCTCAAGGTACTTATAGGTACAATCCGCGGCGTGTGAATCAATGAGCTGGTGTCGAACACCTGCAGAATCATCCGATCGGAGGCCAATGATGAAAACCTCACGTCGAACACGAAGAACCTGCCATTGAGGCATGCAGGCTCTAAGGCACCTGAAGGGAGTCTCTAGGTCACTTTCCTGGATAATGAGCTGAAGTCGACAGGAGGTAACCTTGATCGAAGGTGGGCCATGATGTTTCCCACATCATCGACACGAGACAGAGAAGGATAAAATATTCTGTGCGAGGTATCAGAGGGAGGTTGTAAGTTTGCAGAGGTCAACTTCTCTTGAACATATTGGCGGCACGACAGTGGACTTGGCAGTATTTAACACCAACGGATCAAAGGTCATGGTGACGAGGCAATGAGTAGCTGAGAGGTCAAACATGATAACCCAAACCCACGGAGGCTAGTGTAAAAACAAGATGAGATGTCCCCACCCAGACACGAATGCAGACAAGTGCCATGTTCAAGAGCGACATACTGCCGGCACGACAATAATCATGATTCCATTTTCCCCACCATTCCTAGCAGGTACCCCGATTATTTTTGGGTGACAAGCTTGACGGGGATAGCATATGCTTGGGAAGGCGTCATTTCGACGATGTCCGATGTCATTAAGTTTTAACGAGTCTGACAAAGGAAGAACTCGACGTCTTTTCTTGTTTAGAGAGTCTGAAAAGACAGCAGAAAAGGAAACTCCAGGGGGGTCCTTTTTCGTAAAGTTGTGTCTCTCGAGCCCGAAAAAGTATAAAACAATGCTCGAAAGAACCGCCCGACCAGTATGATCGAGGAGTACTTTTCGTGAATAGTGACTTCGACCCGAAAAAGTAAAAAAGCGGTCGGAAGTACGTCGTTTTGGGGCCAATAACGAGTGCGAAACGACAAACACCCGACGATCTTTTTAAGTTAAACGGTCGAAAAAAGAGCTTTAAAAACGACCGCCTCTCGTTCCTTTTAACGAGCCGAAAGGGGGACTCGGCAATCTTTTCATCTTTAAACGGTCAGAAAAGAGCTGAAAGCAGACCTCCATTTTTATTCTCTTTAACGAGTCAAAAAGGGAAAATACTCAGCAATCTTTTCATCTTTTACGAGTCAGAAAAGAGCTTAAAGGAGACTCGTCCTAGAGGAACGAGTGGTATAAAGGGTAGCAACTGGTTCCGGTAATGGTGGAACTACTCAAAACATGTAATGGTCAAGAGGCTGGCTAATAAAACCACTCATCACTGCAGTTCCTCAGGAAAGGATAAACAACCAAGTGAGAGCATATGATCGGCCAAAGAGATGGTAGCAATGGAATGAAACAACCAAGGCTCATCTAGCAGAATTCAGCGGATAAAAATGGCAATCACGAGATGTAAATCGGGTATGGGTTCATTTTTACACAAGCTTGAACCATGGAGAACTCTGCTTGGATTCGGTTTCATTTTTACACAAGCTTGAAACGAAAAACTATGCTTGTTATAAGTTCGCATGCCCCCTAGCATAATGACGCAAATCGAGGTACATGCCCCCCAAGCTTCATTGCATTCAACAAAGTGGATGGAATGAAGGTTCACTCTCGAGATCGATGAAAGACTCGACTTGTATTTTACGAGATCTTAATCAAAAGACTCGATTTGGAAAGGGAGGTGTTTCATTTTTTAATGAGGTTGACACAGTAAAAGAACTATCCTCATAACCTTTGTTTCATTTTTTAACGAGGTCGCCACAAGATCAAAACTATCCTCGGACCAGACCCAATTTCATTTTTTAGGGAGCTTGACATAGGAAAGTGAACTATGCTCCGGACACTTTGTTTCATTTTTTAACGAGCTTGACACAAGACAAGGAACTGTGCTCCACTATACCAAGTTTCATTTTTTAAGGAGCTTGACATAGGAAAGTGAACTATGCTCCGATACCTAGTTTCATTTTTTAAGGAGCTTGACACCAGAAAGGAACTATGCTCCACCCGAACTTCATCATAATGAATAGAAAGTCGGGGCTTCCAAGATTGTCACTCCCGGTGGAAGGGAAACATCTTGGAAGTCAGGGCCCAATGCCCCCAGGACACTATGCACGACGATGTCATCACTAGATACAGGCACGGGGTAGGTGGCCACGTAGTTGATCCGCGGTGGGGCAGATACAACTGGTGGGTAAAAACTAGGAGGGGACGACAACTGCGCAGGAGGCATTGGGGGACTAACGAATGACAATTGATCGATAGTCACAATTCTTCCATCATGTGGAAAGCAAACCACACGGAAAAGCGAAGAAACGAGGGCCCCCATGGCGTAAACATAGTCGCGACCAAGGAGAAGACTAAAGTCTAAAACACCTTGGGTAACCAAGACGTCTATATAGACGGTTTTGCCTCCCAAAGTAATAGGGAACTTCGGGAGAACTCCTAGAGATGGACAGGCTCCTCCGTCGAAGGCCAACAGATTCTGAGTGACTGGCCCAAGCTGTGGGGAACCTAAGGCTTGCCAAGTAGTGTACGGCATAAGACTGACAGACGCCCCTTCATCAGTGACAGTGCCAGGTACTGCCTTAGCACAGGCATGTACTATGATTTGGAAAGGCATATGGGATGGAAGGCGATCGACGATCAGGCAATTCCAATCAAAGGAAGCGACTAGATTACTTGGTGGGGGAATCGTATGATTGCCCCCATGTGCTAAAGGAACCGAAGGAGAACCTTCGGGCGCAGCTAGGTTAGGAGAGTCATTTTGGGAATTAGGAGAATCCGAAGAGACGAGAAGAACATGGGCGTGATTCTCTTCCGAAACAGAGTGAACGAGCGGCGGACTCGAGTCGACACTCTCCCCGACCAATGGTTGGTCTGGAGCAGGCTGGACACAGCCGGGTTCGGGAAGAGGGGCCTGGACAAGAGAAGAATGTGAACCAATCTCATTGTCGGGAGGCGGATGATCTGCAGCTGCAGAAAGACGTTGATATCCAACGGGGAGTTGGGGTGAGGGAGCTGGGAGACTTTCCAAGACACTGGAGGCTTTATCCATGAGTGGACAAAGGTGAAGGGGATGATTGCCTTCACAAAGTCTACAGGGGATTCGAATCTTCCCTTTTCCCTTACCATTCCCAACTGATAAGGTAGCATCGCCATGAGCTTCAGAGGACGATGAGGGGCGGGCCAGATCGCGAGACCATACTTCTAGTACCCTGGGAATGCCAGGACAATCGCAAAGAAGATGGTCCTCCTTGCATAATCGACAAGGAAACTTGATCTTCCGCGGAGGAGCAGAAGGTGGCCCGACTTCAGGTGTACTCAGAGTAAGAGCTATACTTCTAGCCTCTCCCTTGGGAGCCTTCTTCTTCTTTGTCTTCTTCTTCTTCTTCTTAGCCACCGGGTTACTCGAATCGAGACTTTCACTAGGCGAAGTAGAAGATGAGGACGTAGAAGTAGGCGTAGAAGGGGAGAGGTCCACCTTAGGATCAACATGATGTTGTTCAGGTGGAGGGACTGATGGACTAGCAGCCGATACGGCAGGGACCAAAGAGGTTGAAAACAACCAAACAGGCAACCCGAGAGTTAACCCCGGAAGGGATAACGTTGCCATATAAGGAGCACCAACATTCCCGAGAGGAGGGAAATGACCAGGATTCCCCTCAGGAGGGGAACTTGGGTTGGTGAACCCCGAAAAAGTTGCCATGGCAAACAAAAAGAAACCTACTCAAGCTAACGCACACAAGATCTAACCAGGTAACGTTAATCGTGGCCAAATAAATTTTAAAATGCAAAGACACAACTTGACCTTTTCATGTTTTAAGAGTCGAGAAAAGGACAAAAAGATGACTCTAGTCTCCTTCGAATGTTTAATGAGCACGAAGTGACAAGACGCTCACTAGCACCTTTTCTTTTAGGGAGTCCGAAAAGGATCAGAAGTGACTGCTCTGGAGATTCTAGGCAAAGGGTTTACCAAGCAATCCGTAAAACTGCTTATACACCTTGGCACTCGTATGAGAACCAAGGACTTTCCGTACTGCAGTCAATCTTCCCGAATGTTGTTTTCGGTGCGTTACGGTTTGCGGGGCAGTAGACTCGGCTTCCTATGGATCAAGGATAAAAGCCTAGTGGGGTCTCCCTATATACGCGACGGTACGTGGGAGAACAGTCCGTGTTAGACCACTATCGAGTCACAGAAGGAGGAATCACCCAATCGTAATGTGAAACAATAGTGACTATGTTTAAAGACGCCGGAACACGTCTCTAACCTAGACCTCTAGATGTTTGCGTTAAGTTCCAATGCGTTTTTAGATTTATTCAGTTTATTTTATGGTTGATCTTGAATTAAGTTTCGGTTTCAGGTCCTACCGTATGATCTCTCACAATTGCTTAGATGCAAACTACATGCCAAAGAATACCATTTCGTTCGATGAATTATAACTATGAGAGGGTTAAGAGTTTTCAATCAAACAAAATGAACCCAATCAATCAAGCAATCTAATGCAGCTAATGGCAAAGAAATGAATTTTTTTTTTCTTTTGAGAACACAAATCAACGAAATGCTCTTTTCCCCATTAACTATTGAATGCAAAAGATATTAGTTTGATTTCTTTTTCCAATGGCACAATGCACTTAAAATGAAATTTGAGAGACAAACAAGCAAGTGTGAACTGATCGATCCAAACAATTATGATCTATGCTTGGTAGTGAAGAAATCGAATCAACATAAAAAATTGGTTCAATAATCGACACTAAAAATCAACCAGCAACAAGCAGTGAAAAAGCCTCAAGCAAATCAATAAGAGGGTTGTGGATGAACCTTGAATAGACAAGTAACCTAAGCAAATGGTTTCGCGATGAAACTTCTAAAGGGCTAGGTCACATGGTCTAAAAAACACAAGACTCACTCGAATGAAATCAAAGAGAGAGCGTCCCTTAACCAAAAGCAATCAAAACAAGCTAATGAGGGACAAGAAACAACAGGGGATAAGAAAGATTGATGAATTCAGGAGATAAAGTTATAAAAACAACTTTTCAGGAATCAACGCAATTTTTACACAGACCACCCGAGATGTCAGCGCAACTTTTACACAGACCACCCGCGCTGATCCGATTTCAGGAGTTGTCGCGGGAATTAAGCTACCAACCCAAGGTCAGCGCGGGTAAAAAGCATACCAAGTGGCGCTGACATCGCGAATGTACACATCTTTTCCGCGCTGATCCGATTTCCAGGATCGCCGCGACCGTTAGGCGTAATTACGCAATGACCACGAAGTCAAAGAAACAGCTATGCGCTGTCAGCGCGACTGTTTTGATATAAACCGCGCTGAGGCCAAAAAACAGGCAGAATCAAGCCAAAAGCTCCCAAACCAAGGCAATAACTCTTTAAACAATTTAGACACCTCCCAGACTTAACCAGGAAGTCTAAAAGCAGAGAACTAATCCCCAATATTTGACAAGAGAGTAACAGTCAAACTCAAAAACAAGAATGAACAAAAAGAGACAAAGGCCAGCTCCCCAGTGGAGTCGCCAAATTGTTGGAGAGGTAAATCCCCTCTACGGATAGAGGCGATCCCTACTAGCCCAGAATGGGTCTAGCAACAATCAATCAATGCTACTGTGCAAGTTCCTAATTGCAAATAAAAGAGAGGCAATGAACACCTACTTGGATTCCAATGCTATTGTTTGATGAAGAGATGCCGCTCTCGCTCCTTCGCTCTGGCCGGTCACGATCCTCCACGATCTCCGTGAATAGATACCTGCACACACGAAGAGGAAGACAAACACAAGCGTGAAATCTAATAAAAGAAATTATACATCAGTTAGAAAGGATGTAATTCACATTAACCATTACAAAGACAAATGAGAATGGAACCATAACAGTAGTCATCTATTATTAATCAATAACAGAGAAAGGTACAACCAAAGTTCTGACGCTGAGTCCTTCTCTAGAGGGTCCAGCCAGCAAGTCTCTTAAGCATTCACCCTTGGAGGTAGATTCTCCCAAAACAAAGCTCTCTCTCACACAAACAATACACACAACCTTCCTTAAGCTTCCTCTAACAAATCCACACTTGTCACACCAACTACCTACTAGCAGCAGCAGTCTAAGCACTATGAATTCCACACTATCCAAACTATCAAAAACTAAAAAAAACTCGCTGCTCATGGCAATGGTAGAGGCTTAAATAGGAGAAGGAGTCTCCATGAATGGTGGGAGGATGAGCTTATCTCCAAGGAAGGTGGCTCAAATGACGAAACAAACATGCCATAGAAGGTAGGGCGACATTTACAAGGCCAACAACCAGGTCTAGAGTCATCTGGAAGGCCAGCTGTTAGAACAAACTCGCCCAAACAGGATCAGCGCGGGTCCATAACTGCACTGGAGCGCTGACATCGCAGCTGAATAACAAAGAAGGTCATGTCACTGCGATCAGATATGAATAACAAATGCGCTGGCTCATGAAATTTGATCAGCGCGGAAAACATGTGTGCTTCCGCGCTGACAGCGCATTCAGTCTGTTATGGAGCGCCCATCAGCGCGGTTATTTGGCCAAAAGGCGCACTGATAGAAAAGACTTTGGCAAAGTGGTTCATTTGGCCAGATTAGAGAGCATGAGCATGATTGATTTGAATTCATGACATAGTAGGGAGACTGACAGGGAGACAGTGACAAATTATTGTGTAACAAACACCTACTTGGATTCCAACGCTATTGTTTGATGAAGAGATGTCGTTCTCGCTCCTTCGCTTTGGCCGGTCACGATCTTCCACGATCTCCATAGATAGATACCTGCACACACGAAGAGAAACACAAACACAAGTGTGAAATCTAATAAATGCAATTATACATCAGTCAGAAAGGATGTAATTCACATTAACCATTACGAAGACAAATGAGAATGGAACCATAACAGTAGTCATCTATTATTAATCAATAACAGAGAAAGGTACAACCAAAGTTCTGACGTTGAGTCCTTCTCAAGAGGGTCCAGCCAGCAAGTCTCTTAAGCATTCACCCTTGGAGGTAGATCTCCTAGGACAAAAACTCTCTCTCACACAAGCAATCCTCACAACCTTCCTTAAGCTCTCTAGCAAATCCACACTTGTCACACCAACTACCTACTAGCAGCAGCACTCTAAGCACTATGAATTCCACACTATCCAAAACTATCAAAAACTAGCTGCTCATGGCTATGGTAGAGGCTTAAATAGGAGAAGGAGTGTCCATGAATGGTGGGAGGATGAGCTTATCTCCAAGGAAGGTGGCTCAAATGACAAAACAAACATGCCATAGAAGGGAGGGCGACATTCACAAGGCCAACAACCAGGTCTGGAGTCATCTGGAAGGCTGGCTGTTAGAACAAACTCGCCCAAACTGGATCAGCGCGGATGTATAACTGCACTGGAGCGCTGACATCGCATCTGAATAACGGAGAAGGTTGTGTCAGCGCGACTCAATACAAACATAGGATGCGCTGGCTCATGAAATTTGACCAGCGCGGAAAACACGTGTGCTTCCGCGCTGGCAGCGCATTCGTTGCACTATGAGGCGCCAGTCAGCGCGGTTATTTTAATAATAGTCGCGATGATGGGAAAAACTTTGGCAAAGTGGGTCATTTGGCCAGATTAGAGATCATGAGCATGATTGATTTGATTTCATGACACAGTAGGGAGACTGACAGAGAGACAGTGACAAATTACTGTGTAACAAACACAATAACAAACTTATCCAAATATGGACGCAACACATTATTCATAAAACACATGAAAGTAGTTGGAGAATTAGTTAAGACAAATGGAACAACAACAAACTTGTAATGCCCATACCTAGTATTGAACATAGTCTTGTAAATTTCCTCTTCTTTGATGTGTCCCTGATGGTATCTGAATCTCAAGTCACTCTCCAAGAACACTGTTGCTCCCTTCAGCTAATCGAACAAGTCATAAATCCTTGGCAAAGGGTACCTATTCTTGATAGTCACTTTGTTCAAATGCCTATAATCAATGCATAATCTAAGAGTACCATCTTTGTTTCTCACAAACTAGACCACTACGCCCCAAGGTGATACACTGGGCCTAATTTATCCCTTGTCCAACATTTCCTTCAACTGCAACTTTAACTCAACCAACTCGGGTGCACTCATCCTGTAAGGTTCTTTCGATGTTGGAGCTACCCTTGGCACTAACTCAATAGAAATGTCTACCTCCCGGTGAGGTGGAAACTTTGTAATGTCCTCAAGAAATACATCTTGAAATTGTTGCAAAATTGGGTACCTGTTCAACACATCTGCATCCTCAACCTCCTTACCCTTATCACTAGAAATGTGTACTACAAATAACATACAACCTTTCCTGTGGCTACGCTTTGCTCGCATAGTTTTCACCATCCTAATTGATGTGGCTTTCTTCTTACCCTGCAAGACTCTTAGTTCCCCATTTTCATCAACAAACTCAATAGCTTTGTCATAGTAGTATACCTTGGTTCTATGAAGAGACAACCAATCCATGCCCAACAACATATTGTATGATCCTAATGGTAATACATTTAGATGTGTTGTGGTAGGCATACCATTCAAGTGAAATGTGCAAGCTCTTACCCAATGGTGAAATTACTTCTTTGTACCTGTGACCAACTTCACTAACCAAGACTCTGCATGCAATTCCTTAGTCAAACCACACTTTTTAACCAAGTTAGGACTAACATAGATATAATTAGATCCAGGGTCAATCAAAATAGAAATAACTTGATCACAAAGCTTACCATCCATCTCAATGATAGATGCCTCGTGTTCTGCCTGCTTGTTGTCCACTATTCATTGTTAGCTTAGGGGGTCCTAACCCAAGTTCAGAGTTAGTTGCACCAACCAACAAAACCCTACACTAATGGACCTTTCGGCAACAACCTGCATAGCGCAGGCTACAGTCTCACCCAAAGCAGTATGGGGGGATGTAAGAACCAAGTTTCTGCATCTAGAGACTAGTGTGATGTCTTTCAACTCTTCAGATCTGCCACCACGTAGATCGATAGCCTATTAGGGCTTGTCATTGCAACTTCATCAAACAGCCTTCAAACCTTCATGAAGTTCTATGACCAGTCTTTGCGGACCTTTAACAGTCAATTTGTCTACTTATGCGCATCATAGAGTAATTCTAAATTAGGGTACGAGTAGATTTACTTAAGTTATTAATAGAAATCAGGGAACTCATCAGATTCTTTACAAAAGTACTTATACATGCATTGTGTACATCATTAACACTTATTCAAAAGAATTTTGTAGCATTTAATCAATATTCCATAAAACACATCATTTATTGACAGCATATAACATTAACAGGAACATAGATAAACAGAAATATGCAAGAAATCTTTAGAAAATGTCTTTATTGATCTTCAATTCAAGGTTACAAACTCAAAAATTCCTTGTGCACATAGCCGCAAGGGTCCGCACACTCACTCTACCTAGGCCTCTACACACTCAGCTACAGAGCCTTTCTTCTATCTTACCCACTTCTCTTCGCTATCACTTCCCATTCATTCTTAATTGCCTTAGACTCTCTAAGACACACCTATTTATAGCCTTTTTCATACAATTTCATGGCCTGCGGAGCATGGGTGAATCTCAAAACCGACTCAAAATTTACATAAAACAAGGGTCTAAACCCCTTTGACTCCTATTAATCTATGCGCTCTGCATCCAAAAATCACGGAGACTTTACATTATTTACACAAACTGTACCAAAACTTGGGTTATCTTAACCCCAAAACTGACCCAATGGACCCCATCCCAACAGGCCCCTAACACAAAGATCATGACTCACCCTCAAGTCACTCTGCTAGTATTGTGATCTTACTGTGAAGATCCCCTAGCTCCACCTAGATCACTTCAACTTTCGTGGCTGGTCCTTCTATGGTCAGCCTCATTGCTTGTTGTTTATGCTGCAGTCTTTTAAGCTTATCCTAAATGGTATTCGTGACTTCATAAGCCTCCTCCAACCAAGGCTGTAACCTGGCCTTTAGCAAGGCCTCCTTCTTTTGTGCTTCCTCCACCTATGCTAGGAGCTACTTTCCTTCCTGTAATTTGGCAAGGTGATGCACTAGTGCTAAGGAGAGCGTAGTCGCCCTGACTTCATCATATTGCTGCTGCAGCTCCCTTACCTCTGTGTTTAGTGTTTGAAAGTTCGTATCCTCTTGCAGATTGGTGATCCAGGTGGATCTTCAGAAACAGTGGCATGGGAAAAGCTCAAAATTCAAAGTGGTGGAAAGGCAATTAACTTGACACCAGATCGAAGTGCTCGTCGCCCTGATTCCAATGGTGCAAACAACACTCCAATCCGAGTCCAGATGAAGGAGATAGAGGCAGTCAAAGTTGGGTTGACTTTTGATGACTGGGTAGGCTTAAAAAATACACAATTTGGCCTTTTCCAGCGGACGGAATTCGGCCAACTTTGGCCAAATTTTGGGCAAAATTGTGGCCTCGTTAAAAAGACTCCTTCGGTCCAAAACCGAATTTCCAAAAAATGCATAGTTGTTTTTAAAAGAACAAAAAAAATATAAAAAAAGGGGGTGGTAGGCCACCAACCCTGCCACCCCAACCCGTACTATGAAACAACAATGTTAAATATGGAGGGGCGGGCCATGACCCCTGACCCCTCCCCACATCCTACGGCACTATTAAAACGATGAGGGAAAGGTGGGTCAGCCCTTGGGGCATGGACCCAACCTTCCACCCCACAACCACAACGGGTATATTAAAATAGTGGGGGGCATGAGCTGTCAACCCCGCTGCCCCTCCACCTCACCCAATCGTACATGGAGCCAGCGGGAAATGGGGGAAGCGGGCCACCAAGTACAGTGGACCCGACCCCCACAAATAAACTATTTAATATTGCATGGATAAAAGGGGAGGGGCGGGATTTGATCCTTGACCCCTCCTCAAAAACTTTCTGATTTAACCAACTCCACCACAACAGAATTCTTGATAAATCTGCCAGTGAATTTTTTTTTAAAACGCAATTTTCAGTGCGCTCAAGAGAGGAGGCAGTGCACGCGGTTCGAGGTAGAATTTTGCAGGAGGGGTGAAATTTCACTTTGTCATAATTTGACAAATGTTATATGGTTTCAGCACTTCTCGACTCCACGAACGCAATGGCGTTGTACGTTTCTCCATCAAAGTTCTACATTTTTGAGCCATTTTTCAATATGGAGGTATAAGACTCCTTTTTGTAACTGATGCTTGTACTCTTCTTTTTCATGCCACTTAATGAATGAAGGCCTCCCCATTGATCGAGCAAGGCCCCGAGACATAGTCAAAGTCAGATGAACTCCGTTATCAAGTCTTGTTGTCTTCTTTCATGCTTTATGTGTTTCTCCTCTTCTCTCATGTGCACATTAATTTTTCTATGTTAAGCTACAATTTATGCATGTAATTTTTTAACACATCTATAAGCAAAAGATTTTGGAACAAGTGGTATCAGAGCTGGTATTTTTTTAGATGTGAATTGTATGTTTGTATGCTAACAAGAAACAGACTCTGAAGAGGCAAAGGGAAACTAAAGTATTTCGATCCCAAAGCGGGGCATGCACATCGAAGGAGAAACATGGCAGATGAAGAGGCTCGTCTTGAAGAGGATCGCAATTTCCGCAAAACCTTCTTTTTAATGGAAGAGAATGTCGGTCAGTTGCTTTCAAGGCTGGAGAAAGCAGAAGAGAGAAAACCAAAAGAACAAGGTTCGGTGCATGGAAATGGTGGAGAAGAACCCCCTCCTTCTCTTTCCATGAGTGAAATTTCTTCTTCCTCTCATCACCATCATCATAGAAATTCAAGGGATGCATCTAAAAAACCTTTCTTTAAATTAGATGTCAAATTTGATCTTCCCATGTTTAACAGTGAAAGTAAAGCAGAAAAGCTTAACAACTGGATTAGGAAGATTGAAATCTACTGTAGGATTCAGCAGATCGATGAAGACAAGGCAAAGATTCAGCTAGCCTCTCTTCGGCTGAGTAGCACCGCTCTCATTTGGTGGGAGAGCAAATTGCGAAGCAGTAAGAGTGTGGGTAATCTTCTTTCCTCATGGCCTAATTTCATTTCTGCATTAAAGGAACAATTCTATCCCTTGGGTTACAAACAAAAAGCCTTAATGGATTGGCAATACTTAAGGCAAGGTAGAGGTCAGGATGTTCAAATCTTTACAAAGGAATTTAGAAAATAGGCACTTAATTTGGACATTGCACTTGACTCACCTGAAGTAGTAACTAAGTATATTGGATCATTACATAGTTACCATAGACATTAATTATTATTGTTTGAACCAACTACTATTGACCCGCCAGTGTGAAGGAAATCCATCTTGAGAACAGGGGAAAAAATGAAAGAGATGATAATTTCAAGAAACCACCTTTCAAACCTATAAATGGAAAACCCAAAGTGAAAGGAAAAGGAAAGGAGAAGAGGACAACATCAACCAAGAAATATGAAGGAGAAAGACCTTATTTCAATCACTGCAAAAAGGAAGGTCATGACGATGATCATTGTTGTAAACAGTACCCGAAAAAGAGACCAAAGAAGTATGGAGGAAAAGGCAAGCAGAAGACAGTGGCAACTGTGTAGCAAGACCTTGGATCCGATTCGGGAGATGAAGCATTGATCACAGCAGCAGGAACAAAAGGTACTCTTACACCTCATGTTAATTCTAAATCACATGAAGGTACTAGTTCGATATATGAGTGTCTTCCTAATGAAAGAAAGAGAATTGAGCTATTTCATATTAGAGTTATCATAAATCATACAAAAGTGGAAACTCTATTTGATACCAGATCCCAAGAAAACTTAATTTCAGAGTCCTTGGTAAAGAAGCTAGGCTTGGAAACCAAACCACATCCAAAACCTTACCCACTTGGATGGATACATGATAAAGAAAAACTGAATGTAACTAAGTAGTGTAAGGTTAAATTTGTGATCGCTTCTATGTTAGTGGATGAGATAAAATTTGATGTGATACCATTGGATATTTGTGGCATGGTGTTAGGGAGTCCATATCTATATGATAGAAAGGCAATATTCTTCCGTCATGAAAACAAATACCAAATCACAAAAGATAGGGTAGAATATATTGTAAGGTTTCATCAAACTAAAATCAACGCCAGCCTTGTAAGTGTAGGACAAGTGAAGAGGTTGGTGAATTCCAGTAAGGGTTGCATGCTTATGATTGTAAGGGGAAAAGATGCAGAATTATCTAATGCTTTCCAGGGTTGTGATCATGTGCATAAAAAGGAATTATGTGAATTAATTTCTAACTATGATGAGAAGTTTCAGAAACCAAAGGGATTACCTCTGAAGAGGGAAATCCAACATGAGATCCATTTGTAGCATGACGCTCCTTTACCGAACATTGGCATGTACAGGATGTCGACCATTGAGATGGAGGAGATTAAAAAACAGGTACAAGAACTATTGAACCAAGGGGTCATCAAACCGAGTACTTCTCCATGCCGCTCACCGATTGTCTTAGTGCTGAAAAAAGATGGCAAATGGAGGATGTGCATGGATTATCGAGCACTAAACAAAATCACGGTGAAAAATCGTTACCCTCTTCCCCGCAATGATGACTTATTAGATCAATTAAAGAATGCTATCTATTTCACCAATTTGGATTTCTGTAGTGGTTATCACCAAGTCCGAATTGCAGAGCAGGTTGTGTGGAAAATTGCCTTCAAGACCAAACAGGGGTTGTTCGAATGGATGGTGATTCCATTCGGACTTTGCAATGCTCCAACCACTTTCATGAGGGTCATGAATGATCTCTTTAGGCCTTTCATTGATGAATTTGTTCTTGTATATTTAGATGATATCCTTGTCTTTAGTAAAAGTTGGAGTGAACATGTACGTCATGTGAAGAACGTGCTTGATGTATTGAAAAACGAAAAAATCTATGTAAAATTGTCAAAGTGTGAGTTTGGGAAAACCTCTTTGGTTTACCTAGGTCATACTGTTGGTCATGGTTAGCTAAAAATTGATCCTTCTAAAGTTGAAGCAATTGTAAATTGGCCTAAACCTACTAGTGTAACTGAGGTTCGCAGCTTTTTGGGTGCAGTATAGTATTGGAGGAGATTTATTGCCAATTTCTCTATCATTGCAGCACATTTACATGCATTGAAAAGTGTAAAGAAAGTCTTTTAATGGGGAGGAAAGCAACAGAAGTCCTTCGAAACATTGAAAGAAAAATCAGCGCCGCACTGGTCTTGGCCTTACCATATCTCCAACAGCCACTCGAGATCGAGACAGATGCTAGCGGATATGCCATGGGAGTTGTACTGATGCAGCAAAAGAAGTTGATATGTTACCATTAAGAGAAGTTCTCTCAGGCTGTGATAAACTATCCCACTTATGACAAGGAATTATATTCCTTGGTCCATAGTGTGAAAAAGTGGAAACACTACCTGATTGGCAAGGATACCATCATCCATACAGATCATTAGCCCTTGCAGTATCTTTAGTCACAGAACAAGTTGCAGCAATCTCGTCATTTTAGGTGGATGGGTTTTCTGCAGCAATTTCATCTGGTAATAAAGTATAAGAAGGGCACTAGCAACAAAGTGGTCAATATGTTATCTCGCCCTCCTATTTCTGCTTCTGTTATTTTGCATAATGCTTCGTTATCTTTTGAAAGTTATGCTAAACAATATGCTAACGATGATGACTTTAAGGAGATTTATGAAAAACTAACCCATGGTTCACAGGTGGACAACTATCACTTGCAGGGGAAACTGTTGTATCACCTTGGCAAATTGTGCATACCCACAGGAGAAAGGGTACATGTAATCCAGGAGGCCCACACCTCCCTTGTGTCTGGTCATTTTGGTATTGAAAAAACTTTGTGTCATGTAAAAAGATTTTGTTTTTGGCCTCATATGAAGAAAATTGTGACTCACTATGTAAAGGGTTGTGTGATGTGTTCTGTTTCAAAGCCCTCTAATAGAAAACGCGGACTCTACACACCACTCCCTATTCCAAGTCGTCCATGGCAAAGTGTGTCGATGGATTTTGTAGGAGGTTTTCCTTTGTCTAGAAAGAGTCGTGACTATTTGTATGTCGTCGTTGACCGTTTTAGTGAGATGTGTATTTTAATGCCTTGTAAAAAACAGATCACTGCAGAGCAGACTGCTTATCTTTTCTTTCACCATGTTTTGGTCTATCTTAGGCTACCCACACCAATTGTGTCAGATTGGGACTCTCGCTTTCTCAGATATTTTTGGACCAGCTTGTGGAAGATGATGGACACCAAGTTGAAAAGAAGCATGGCATTTCATCCACAGACTGACGAACAGACATAGATTGTAAACCGCAACGTGGTGCACTTGTTGCGAGGCTATTGTGGGAAACACCCTAAGTTGTGGGATGAGCATCTTCCATATGTGCAGCATTCCTACAACCGAGCAGTGCACTCATCTACGCATCGTTCACCATTTGAGACATGTTTTGGCTACCTGCCAAAAGACCCTTTTGATATGGTCTTTGGAAGGGAAGATGACTCTAGTGGATGTGATGACAGGGACAAAGCGTAGTAGTTCATTCAGTGGATCCAGTTGATTCACCAAGCAGTACAGGAGCAGTTGGAGAAAAGTCAAGCCTGGTACAAGGCTCAACATGACAAACATCGAGTCGACCATCAATTTCAAGTGGGCGACAAAGTGTGGTTCCATATCAGCAAGGACAGGATGAAGGGAGAAGGGAAGAAGTTGCAACCAATCCGGTATGGTCCATTCACCATCTTGGAGAAGATTGGAAACAATGCCTTTCATCTTGATTTTCCAATATATATTCAAATATACTCCGTAGTGAATGTGGAAAACTTAAAGCTGTATGAGCCACCGTTGATTATGGACACCGAGGAGGTGGGCACAGTTCCTACAGTTGATGATTTTGCACCAGAGTATCTCGATGAGTTACCTAAATACATCATCCTTGACAGAAGAACCAGGACTTCACGACGGGGAGATGTGGAATACCTTCGAGTTTGTTTCAAGGGGATGCACCCTAGCAAGGCAAAATGCCTGGAGATGGAAAGAGTGAGGGAACAATTCCCTCACTTGCCAATTGACTGATAAATCTTTTGGTGGTCCAAAAGCTCCTCAATGGGGAGAATTGATCTAGGTGGATCTTCAGACACATTGGCATGGGAAAAGCTCAAAATTCAAAGTCGTGGAAAGGAGATTAACTTGACATCAGATCGAAGTGCTCGTTTCCCTGATTCCAACAATTAGAACGACACTCCAATTCGAGTCCGGATGAAATAGATAGAGGCAGTCAAATTTGGGTTTACTTTTGATGACTGGGCAGGCTTAACAAAGACACAATTTGGCCTTTTCCGGCATACAGAATTCAGCCAACTTTGGCTAGATTCCGGGTAAAATTATTGCCTCGTTAAAAAGACTCCTTCGGTCCAAAACCGAATTTCCAAAAAAATGCATAGTTGTTTTAAAAGAACAAAAAAAATATAAAAAAGGGGGTGGCAGGCCACCAACCCCGCCACCCCAACCCATACCATGAAACAAAAATGTTGAATATGGAGGGGCGGGCCATGACCCCCGATCCCTCCCCACATCCTACGGCACTATTAAAACGGTGAGGGAGAGGTGGGCTTGCCCTTGGGGCGCGAACCCAATCTTCCACCCCACAACCACAATGGAAATATTAAAATAGTGGGGGGCATGGGCTGTCAACGCCATTGGCCCTCAACCTCACCCAATCGTACATGGAGCCAGTGGGAAATGGGGGAAGTGGGCCACCAAGTACGGTGGACCCGGCCCCCACAAATAAACTATTTAATATTGCATGGATAAAAGGGGAGGGGTGGGATTTGATCCCCCGACCCCTCCTCAACAACTTTCTGATTTAACCAACTACGCCACAACAGAATTCTTAAGAAATCCACTAGTGAATTTTTATTTAAAACGCAGTTTTCAGTGCGCTCAGGAGAGGAGGCAGTGCACGTGGTTCAAGGCAGAATTTTGCAGGAGGGGCGAAATTTCACTTTGTTAGAATTTGACAAATTTTATATGGTTTTAGCACTTCTCGACGCCGCGAACACAATTGTGCTGTCTGTTTCTCCATTAGAGTTATGCATTTTTCAGCCATTTTTCAGTATGCAAGTATATGACTCCTTTTTTTAATTGATGCTTGTACTCTTCTTTTTTCATACCACTTAATGAATGAAGGCCTCCCCATTGATCGAGCAGGGCCCAGAGACGTAGTCCAAGTCAGATGAACTTCGTTATCAAGTCTTGTTGTCTTCTTTCATGCTTTATGTGTTTCTCCTCTTCTCTCATGTGCACATTAAGTTTTCTATGTTAAGATACAATTTATGCATGTAATTCTTTAACACATATATAAGCAAAAGATTTTGGATCAATTTGTCACTAGCTCCATAGCCTGCTCAAACAATGTCACACAATCAGTGACTGTGGCATCCAAGGTAGCCATGCCTTCCTTTAGCGTGGCTCCATGCTCCTCCCGAACCTTAGGTGAAGTCGTGGGATGCAACTTCAACTACAGCTCTGCGATCTTCATGTTGAACTCAAAGGTTACCCGTCCAACTTCTGCTTTGGCCTCACACACCCCAGCGGCTAGTTTTCTGATTTTGGCTTATAGCTGTGCATCCTCCGCGATGTGAAGCTCAGGCACTCTCTTGCACGCCTCTACTACTTCTGACTCCAAACTTGAACTACGCATCAGAAGTTCCTCATTTCCCTTCAAAGACTGCATCTTTTAAGTGAACATTTTCTCATTGTTGACTTTGTACTCACTAATGAGGTTCAAGGTGTGCTGCTCCCTGGTTCGTAATTCATCTGCAACCCCCGTATGCACCACGTGGATGGTCTCACTGGAGAGCGCCGCTATATTTAATCCTATGTTATTGATCATACTAATTATGATACGATCATTGGCGAACTCTGCGTGAATGGACCCGTCAGACAATGGTATGGTTCTGAGATCTAGGGTCCTTACCAGCTCTGCTGCTTGGTTTGTCTCGAGTGTCAGGCACACTTTCTCTGCGCTCGCTTGTCCAACACCCACCTGTATCATGCTAGTTTGGATCTGCAGCTTGCGCAAATCCTTTTGGATGCTCCCCAGCATCTGCATGTATTGCTGCTCAAACTATTGCAACACTTTGGTTATTGTATCCCTGATTTTATCGCTGATCTCATCAAGATCACCTTCTATTAACACCATGGGTGTTGGCTTGTTGGGGCCTGACCTGGGTTCAGAGTTAATTAGCCAAACAAATCCTTGTACTGAGGTCTCACCTGAAGTAGTATGGGGGGGTGCTAGAACCAGGTTTCCGCACCCTTGAGATGTCTGAGGGGTTGATTCGGTCCAACTGATGTACCTTCGCACAGGTCACTTCGCACACTTCCCTAGCCTTTGCACCCAAATATATTATCCTTCGCACAACCCTAACCAGGAGTTGTGGGGTTTCTGCGCTGTTGGAGCAGTGATCTGCACTAATTTCCTAAGTAACGCCCCATATATTACTTATCTTCTTACACTAGTTAGTTATCTTCGCGTAAACGGATGCCTTATGTTATATTTACTTATTCAGCACATTCATATGAGTTTGTGCAGTAAATAAATAGTAAATATGCAATTTATACCCAATAATACATAAAACAGGAAAATATACACAGAAATATGGTAAAACTTCTCTTTATTAAAGCTTCCAACGGTTACAGACTCAACCTGCCCTGCGCACTCAGTTGCAGGGGTCCGCGCACTTAGCTGCGGACTACTAGGCCTCTACGCACTCAGCTGCAGAGCCTTCTCCTACTCTACGACCCAAAGACACAACTTACACTTTTACAAAATCAATTCTTTTTACTCCTCTTACTTCCTTAGATTAACTGTTTTCTACACTTAGAGCCTCACTCTATTTATACAATCCCATGGTCTGCGGACCATGGATAGATATTTCGATCTGACATTACATTACAAAAAATAAGGGTGGACAACCCTGTGACTCTATTATGACTTCGCGCTCTGCGCCCACAAATCGTGGATTCTTTTCAATGGACTTAGTCAAAACTTGGGCTTTAAGCCCCAAAACATGCCTTGGGGGGATTCCACGCCCAATAGGCCCCCAGCACAAACATCATGACTCACCCTCGAGTCACTCTATCGGTGCGGAGATTTTCATGCGGAGACCCTCCAACTCTGCTCGAACAGCTGCAAGGTCGGCAATGCACTGAGCGGCTGCCTGCTGAATCTCCTGTACATGTTGTTCTGAGACTGCGGTGTTGGAACTGCTTCCCTGGATCTGTTCTTGCATCCCCTGCATTTGTTTATAGTCCTGCGCCTTCTTCCAGCTACTTGGAGCATGAAGACTGTGCTTCTGTTGGCTAGTCAGATAGTCAGGCCACCCATGTATGGCTTTAATCGACTGCCATTCACTTTTCCTGGGAAAGGTTCTCCATTTAGCTTTACTAGCTGCACCGTGCCTCCGTCTGTGACCTCCTTAACAACATACGGTCCCAGCCAATGCATTCTGAACTTTCCCGGGAATTTATCAAACTTACTGTCATATAGTAACACTAAATCATTTACCTTGAAGGTGCGCAACTTAATATGGTGATCGTGCCAGGCCTTTTCGCGCTGCTTTTGTACCTGCTGATGGAAGCCAGCCAAGAACCATTCCTCTTCAAGTTCTTCCAACTGCACGAGCCTCTCTTCCAGGGCTCCGCGGTCCATCATACCTGTGAGTGCTACTATGTGTAGACTAGGCACAATATACTCCATTAGCATGATAGCTTCCACACCATATACCAATCAGAAAGGTGTTTGTCTCGTCAGTTTCTTGCACGTTGTCCTATAAGCCCATAATACTGCAGGAACACATAGGTCCCAATTACTCCACTGCACGTTGCATACTTTGATTAGCGTTGTCTCCATTATTTTGATGAATGCTTCTACTGTCCCATTGGCTTGTGCGTGATATGGTGTGCTTTTCTGATGATACACATGAAACTCTTTTGTTAGCACGCTGATTGTTTCATTCAAGAAATGTGTACTGTGATCACTCATCAAGATCTTCGGACATCCAAATCGAGTCAATATGTGTTCGAATAGAAACTTCACAGTCATGGAGGCCGTGCAATCTTTGACTGGCTGTGCTTCTGCCCAGCGAGTTAGGTACTCTGTCGTGCTGATAATGTATCTCGCGTCTGTCTTTCCTTGAAGTTTGATAGGTCCTACAAATTCGATCGCCCACTTTTCAAAGGGCTGCAACATCATTTGCGGATTCAAAGGCATCTCGTCCCTCCGCGATGGTTTACCTGTTCTTTGACATATATCACAGGCCTTACAGTGTGCTTTTGAATCCTGATGAAGGGTTGGCCACCACAACCCTGCGCGGAGAATATTTTGCACGGTCGCTCGCCCTACATAGTGTCCTCCTATAGTGCCCCCATGCGCTTCCATGAGGATCTGACTTCATTTGAATTCAGGTACATACCTTCGCAGTATCTCGTCATTTCCCATCTTATATAGGTTCCCCGCGATGACAGAAAAATATATCGCGCACACCACCAGTTCCTTCTTCTGTTGGACAGAGTATTAATTTGGTGTACTTCCCGTCGTCAAAAAGTGGATTATATCTTCAAAGTATCCATCTACTACGTGCATAGCAAAGAGATGTGTGTCAAGTAATCCTTCTTCCAAACTAGTAGGTTCCTCTCTCGTCTCAATGCGTGACAATCGATTTGGCACCGCGTTTAGGTGTCTAGGATTCACAACAACCTCAAAATCATATTCTTGGAATAATAAGATCCACTTGCATATGTATCCCCCCAAAACAGGCTTATTGACCAAGTACTTCAACACGGAATGGTCTGTATACATATTGAAGTGTCCCCCTAGCAAATAGTGTCGATATTTTTGGAGCGCGTACACCATAGCCAATCCCTCGCATTCAATGGTGGAATAGTTCTTCTCTATTTTAGACAATCTGCGACTCGCGAACGTGATAGGGCGATCCAAGCCCTTCCCACCCTCCTGTGTTAGTACCGCTCCCAGCGCTATACATGATGCATCAACGTGGACATGAAACTCCTTGTCCTATTTTAGGAAGACCAGGATCAGCGCAGAAGCCAATTTTTCTTTTAGTACATCCAGGCTCTTCATGTAGTCATCATTCCAGCAGAAAGTGACATCCTTTCTCAATAGCTTTTCCATCGGCGTGGTGATTTGGCAATAGCTTTTGATGAACTTCTTGTAATACCCCATATGTCCCAGGGCAGCCCTAACCAGAAGCTATGGGGTTTTCGCACTGCTAGAGTAGCGATCTGCACTAATTTCCTAAGTCACACCCTAGATCTTACTTATCTTCTTACACCAGTTAGTTATCTTCGTGTAAACAGATGCCTTATGTTATATTTACTTATTCATCACATTCATATGAGTTCACGCTGTAAATAAACAGTACAAGTGTAATTTATACCCAATAATACATAAAACGGGAAAAGATACACAGAAATATGGTAAATTTTCTTTTTATTAATGCTTCCAATGGTTACAGACTCGACCTACCCTGCGCACTCAGTTGCAGGGGTCCGCACACTCAGCTGTGGACTACTACGCCTCTGCACACTCAATTGCAGAGCCTTCTCCTACTCTACGACCCAAAGACACAACTTACACTTCAACTCAATCAATTATTTTTACTCATCTTACTTCCTTAGATTAACTGTTTTCTACACTTAGAGCCTCGCTCTATTTATACAATCCCATGGTCCGTGGACCATGGGTAGATATTTCAAACTGACATTACATTACAAAAACAAGGGCGGACAACCCGGTGACTCTATTATGACTTCGCGCTCCGCGCCCACAATTTGTGGAGTCTTTTCAATGGACTTAATCAAAACTTGGGCTTTAAGCCCAAAAACATGCCTTGGGGGGATTCCACGCCGAACAAGCCCCCAACACAAACATCATGACTCGCCCTCAAGTCACTCTGTCGGTGTGGAGATCTTCGCATGGAGACCTTGAAGTTGTTCACGAGTCACTATGTCGGTGTGAAGATCTTCGCGCGGAGGCCCTCCAACTTTGCTCGAACAACTGCAAGGTCAGCAGCGCACTGAGCAGTTGTCTGTTGAATCTCCTGTAAACGTTGTTCTAAGACCACGGTGTCAGAACTGCTTCCCTGGATCTGTTCCTGTGTCCCCTACATTTGTTTATAGTCTTGTGCCTTCTTTCAGATACTTGGAGCATGAAGACTGTGCTTTTGTCAGCTAGTCAAATAGTGGTCACAGACCTTGTGACACTTTGCTCCTGCGCACAGCTCCAACATCACGCAGCTCCAGGGCAGAGTAGTTTATAGTCCCATGCCTCCTTTCAACTGCCTGGAGGACTAAGACTGTACTTCCCATGGTTAGTCAGGTGGTCGTGCCACCTATATAGGGTTTCAACCGGTCATCCAGCACTTTCCCTGGAAAACATCAACCTTTATTGTTACTAGCTTCTGCGCGCACTTCATGAATGTAAGAGGATGATGTGCGTAGCTGCCATGTATTCTGCCTCTGTAGTTGAGTGGCTGCCATGTATTCTGCCTCTGTAGTTGATAGTGCCACTGCAGATTGTTTCCTACTCATCCAACTCACTGCACCTCCAATTAGGTTAAACACATACCCACTTGTATATCTTCTCTGATCCAAATCTCCAACCCAGTCTGCATCAACAAAGCCATGAATATCCAACACTCTTTCCAATCCTGGTCTTCCTTGGTAGCACGAACCATAACCGCTAGTGCCACGCAAATACCTGAAAACCCACTTCACTGTTGTCCAGTGATCCTTCCCTGGTTTTGACATAAACCTACTCAATACTCCCACTGCATGTGCAATGTCTGGTCTAGTACAGACCATTGCATACATCAGGCTACTGACTGCACTTGCATATGGAACATGGGACATGTCCTCTTCCTCTTCTTGTGTCTTGGGACACTGTTCAGCAGATAACCTCACACCTACAGGAATAGGAACCTTCATTGGTTTACTATCCTACATATTAAACCTCTGTAGTATTGTCTCGACATACTTCCTCTGGTTTAACCAGAGCTTCCTCTTTTCTCGGTCTCTTTTAATTTCCATGCCCAAAATATAGTTTGCAGCACCAAGATCTTTCATGTCGAATTTGGAGGACAATTGTGTCTTGGATAATTTCTTTGTCATTTCCAACCAACAACATATCATCCGCATACAAGACCAGATAAATAACACGGTCACCAATTAATTTAAAATACACATAGTGATCTTCTTTGCTTCTGGTGAAGCCAGGTCCCATATAAATGTATCAAATTTCTGATACCACATCCTTGGTGACTATTTTAACCCTTATAGAGACTTATTTAACTTTCATACCATTTCTTTCTTACCCTTCACCGTAAAACCTTCAGGTTGCTTCACGTAGATCTCCTCTTCCAGATCCCCGTGAAGAAATGTTGTCTCCACATCCATCTATTCTACCTCAAAATCAAAAGCAACAGCAACAGATAAAAGTAATCTAATAGAAGCTACCTTGGCAATAAGATAAAAAATATCACCAAAATCAATTCCTGGCACCTGGGAATAACCTTTTGCTACCAACCGAGCTTTGTATTTCTCCACCTTTCCTTCTGCATTTGTATTCTTCTTGAACACCCATTTGTTGCCAATGGGTTTCCTTACAGCCGGCCACTCCACTAGATCCCAAGCCTCATTTTTGTGCAAAGATGCCATTTCATCAACTATGGCCTCTTTCCATAGTTTTCCATCCTCTGAATCTACTGCTTCCTTCACAGTTCTGGGATCATCATCAGTAACAGATAAAGCAAAATTTGACCAGAAAGCAAATGGACTATACATTTCCAACTGCCTTATTTCTCGAACTGATCTTCTCACACCTAGATTTTGTGGCTCTTCATTTTCTAATTCCTCCTCTGTTGTAGAGTCTGATTCTTCCTCCTTAAGATAAAACTCTATCTTCTCAGGTTCCTTTGGTTGGACTTCATGTTTAATAACATCTTTCACCTCTCTGAACACCACATCTCGGTTCTACACAACATTCCTTGTTACTGGGTTCCAAAGCTTATAACCCTTTAAACCATCCTTATACCCAATAAATATGCACTTTTCAAATTTACTATCCAACTTGGTTCTTTTCTCCTTTGGAACATGTACATATGCATCACATCCAAATACCTTCAGATGTGAAAGAGAGGGTTTCTTACCACTCCATACCTCTTGTGGAGTCTTATCCTCCAACACTGATGAAGGTGATATATTGACCAGGTAACATGCTGTCTCCACCGCCTATGCCCAGAATTCCTATCTTAACCCAGCACCACTGAGCATGCTTCTTGCCCTTTCCATCAATTTCTTGTTCATTCTTTCTGCAACTCCATTTTTCTCAGGTGTGTATGGAGTAGTCTTCTGTTGTGCTATACCACACTTCTTACAGAATTCTTCAAATTCCTTGCTGCAAAACTCTCCATCGTTATCTTTCCTCAATACCTTTATCTTCTTCTCTGTCTGGTTTTCCACCAGAGCCTTAAATTCTTTAAACTTGTCAAAGACTTCAGATTTCTTCTTACGGAAATATATCCATGTATTCCTTGAGAATTCATATATAAATGATACATAGTACATAGACTTATCCAGTGATGGAACCTTCACAAGTCCAAACACATCACTGTGCACAAGTTCTAATATATGTTTCGTCCTTTTACCACCAGAGGGGAAACTCACCCGATTCTGCTTCCCATATACACAATTTTCATAGAAATCAAAATCCAGAGAGCTATTACTCATACCTTCTACCATACCTTTACCATGAAGTATTCAAAGGCCCTTCTCTCCAATATCTCCAAGACTTTGATGCCACAGCATGGTCTTCTCTCCAGAGACCACTAGATTTTTTGATCCACTTTCAGGAACCACAGAACTGTTGCACCCATCAACAACAGTGCTACCTTGAAGCTTGTACAGAGTTCCAATTCGAACTCCCTGCAACAATACCAGTGCCCCCCGAACCATCTTGTAGGTATCCTTCTTGAACATTGTTTTTACACCTGCATCATCCACTTGCTTATAGAAACCAGATTTCTGGCTAATGTAGGAATATGCAGAACACCTGGAAGTGTTCTAACCCTTCCACCTTGCACCTTCAACTTTAATTTTCTGCGACCAACGATTCTAGCCTTCCTGTCATCCCCCAAGAAGACATCACCACCATCATATTTCTCATACTCGTAGAACCACTCTCTATGGGGAGTGAAGTGAAAGGATGCACTTGAGTCAATCAACCATGCCTCATGATCTACATGTGTACTTGAAGAAGCCAAGTACACATCCCCATCTTCATCTGAGGTGGTTTTTGCCCCTGCAGAAAGAGCATCATCAGATCCCTTTCCTTTATCAGGAGCTTTAGATTTAAAGTCCCTTTTGTAGTGCCCTTCCTTTCGGCATTTCCAGCACACCACCTTTACAGGTTTTCCTAGAGATTTAGATCTCCATCTAGATTTAGACCTCCCACTCGATGACTTATTTTTTTTCTATTTTGGGACCGTCCTTGTATAGACGAGGCATCACCATTCTGGCTCTCCATATTTTTCCATCTCATTTCCTCTGTCAGCAAGGATGAGACTACTTCATCAAACAACGAGGAAGTTGCATTGCTACCTATTGCAATAACCAGACTATCCCACGAATCTAGTAGAGAACACAACAAACTGATGCACTTATCTTCATCTAAAAGTTTATATAAACAGATAATAACTGACTTGCCACAGTATTAAATGCATTCATATGCTCTTTCACCAAGTCTCCATCTTTCATCCTTAGGTTATACCGCTTTTTCTGTAGGAACAGTTTATTCACGAGAGACTTAGATTGGTACAAAGTCCCTAAATTGTCCCACAAGGCCTTCACCGTAGCTTCCCCTGATACATTCAGCAATATTGAATCTGAGACACACAATCGTATTGTGCTCTTTGCCTTCCGGTCCAACTTCTTTCATTCTTCATTGGACACTACCATCGATTTAGTACCTAGATCTACTGCGATCCACTGATATTTATCCACCAATAGATCCTCCATCTTGAGTTTCCATAACTCAAAACTCTGACCATTAAATTTCTCGATCTCTATCTTTCCATTGCTCGCCATCTTCTTTCACCACTAGAATCGATCCCCTAGATCTCCCACTAAACAGGTCCTACCACGAGCCTGAGCGAAACCCCTCAGCAACAAAGGCATCCCCTTGAAGCCAAAACAGCTCCGATACCAAATGTAGGTTTTAACCCTGTACAAAAATTACCTGCATACGAATTCTAAAAACACATAAAATAAACAATGTGAGAGCATAACACATAAAACACATATACACAGAGATTTTCCCCTAGATCCCAAAACCGACACTACCAGCTTGATTTTTCATTATGTTCCTTTCAATGTTACAATACATATTTATACACGCCGAAGCATCCAATACTATGGACTGAAATCCATCGCGTCCAAAACCATGGACCGAAAACTATCGCGTCCAAAGCCATGTGCAAAAAACATGCACAAAACCATAGGTAGGTCCGCCCAACCTAATATAGGGTCCAAAAGCCATGTGTGAAAAACATGCACAAAACCATAGGTAGGTCCACCCAACCTAATATAGGTAGGTCCGCCCGGACCCCATAGAAGGGGGTTACCTGCACCTCTCAAACCCCCTGTGACCCCCCCACTATGTAATCGGCGCAACGTAGGGGGCGCTCCGCCCCCCCTCTAACCCCCTAGTTAACTACGTGGGATAGTCGTGGAAAGAATATAACACAACCCAACATCTACCTCACTCAACCCATCATATGTAGGTAGATCCTTTACCTCTATTGATACACAGTGCAACGATCTCATCATCATGTTACAGTTCAGTGTGGTTATTTCGTGTAACTAGTTCTGCCATCGCTCTATCTCCTCGTCAGAATCCAATGTACAGGAGCTTTCGTGCTCCCATGAGATTTGTCCATCTGCTGTGGGATTCACCCAGTCTTGCTCTCACGCGGTTATCTTGTAGATGCAGTCCAATTCGTCATCTCTTTCATAGTTGTGCACTGGCTCCGTGTAGCGCGATCTTCTGCAGGGTCCAATGGTATGACTATGCGCAAGGAATTTTTCTCAAATATCATCTTGTGCTTCTTCAGATTTATCACCCCATTCACGTCAGTGACCCAATATATCCCTAATAGTGCAGGGTAGGGATTTTTGTCATCAACAATCTCTATCACTTCAAAATCTACTAGCGCGCTTGCTCCTTCAATATCCATGGTGATCCCCTGCAATCTTCCCATTGGTAGGATCTTTTTTCGGTTCGCCATTCATAGTTGGATAGGAGACCATTGCAACGTAGGCCTTCCCATGCACTCCCATGTCTACTTCGGTAGAACGTTCGCGTCCAATTCTAGGTCCAGAATCACTTGGTCCATCTCATATTCCCAAATATATGCGGTCAATCTCATTTCTCTTCCTGTCCTTGTTGCGTGCTTTCCAACCTTCAGAACTATGCACGGTTATCTTGGCGTGGTCCCAGCGCATCTATTTATAAGTTCCTACAGTCCCTTTACAGCCTTGTTGTCGCACAGCAGCTTCATGCATGTTTCCAGGAACATCGTGAGCATTGATGGGTCCATTTTCAACTCTGGTCTGTCTTTGATTCCTGAAGTGGAGGCATTAGCGAAGCACTTCCTAGCTTCCATGAAGGTTTCCTTAGCGCACTCCAGATCAAACTTTGGTTCTTTCGCCGAAGCCTTGCGAACCCAAGTATTATCCTCAGGCTGCTTGCCTTTGTCATCCCCTGTTGTAATTCCACTTTGTAGCACAATGTTCACATTAGGGTCTTCCTCGCGCGGCTCAGACCTCATCATCTACAAGTTCTAAGTCGAGGGAGGTTGGAGCACTCCTTTGTCGCGCAACAACACTATCAGTGTGGGACAATCCTTCATCTCATGATCAAACAATGTACAATACAAGCATGATGCATGCATCAGATTCATACAATCATAGGCATATTGTCTTGGCCCTTCGCAATTGTAACATATCAGCTGTCTGTGACCTCTTCCAGGTCCTCCTCCACCTCGGCCTCGTCCACGCCCCTGAAATCCGGTTCACGCCATCCCTGCATTCTGGTCAAGGGGCCGCGTTTCAGCCTGAACTCTGTAGGTGGGAGTCCTATCCATCATTAGTTCATAGCTTCTACAGGTGTGCTCATCATGTCCTACTGACCTACAGAAATTACAGAAAAATTGTTGCAAATTCTGTGTGTACTTCTACAATAAATGGTAGTTGTCCGTAGCATGTTTTCCCCCTATTTGAAAAATTGTGCACCATATTGCAAGTGCACATTAGGTCTTGCTTGTGCCTTTAGTCTCAATGGCATTGGTCCTCCTCCCGCGAGGTAATTCACGAACACTGGGCAGTGGTCCTTGTCATGACCCTGACCCTTACATTTAACACACCATACCTCGTCACGCATCTCTGGGTGAGCAGTCCTGTCCTATTTCAGATTCTACATCTCAAGACACAAGTTTTTCAACTGCATGTGGATCTACTAAACTCCCAAGTTAGGATCCTGTGTCAGGGTCTCATGCAGTCTCATTGCAATTTCCAAGGCCTCGGCCTGAGTTATTAGCCTCTGTTTTGACAGCGCGTTCCTTAAATTCAACGTTAGCAATGCTACAAACCATTCGCGGTATTTTCCATTCGTCAAAGTCATGTTAGCTTCGCGAATTGTGCACTTCAGTCTCTGATCCAACTCCCAAGGAGTCTTGCCTGCTAGCATCGTGATATCCTTGAATCCAATGATCGACTATGCCTCTAACTTTGGCCTGCTAAATTCTCTGTTCAACACAGTCTGGATATCTGTGATCCCCACATTCAGATTGTCATTGGAATGCTTAATGTATCAGGTCAGCGCATGATCCTACAGATCGCTGACCAATGTTGCTTTCTTTATATTGTCATCTATAACTGTCTGCGCTTCCCATATAGCTTTTATCACGAACCAAAACTGGTCCGAATATTCATTTCCTACTCCCTTGAACATTGGTAGCTTTATCACACTTTCCATATTGACTCGCGGTGGTGGAAGAGGTGGTGCAGGCAAAGATGGGGGTGAAGGTGGTGAAACTGGCGGTGGTGTGGGTGGGGGTGGTATGTGACGGAATCCTCTACCTTATCAAATTGATTTCACTTCTTGGTGAGACCTTCACGAGCTCTTCGTCGTCCCCTCACGGAGGTGAAATCAAGGGGCTAGTTTCTAGTTCTGTACTACCTTCATTTTTGTAAATTCTCCCACTTCGCGTAGCCCCAAACATCAATGTATTCGCATAACCCACTTTTCACACAATAACATTTTAATCCAAGCATTCAAATACTTAACGTACTTACCTCACAATCCTTTGAGGAAGCGTCGTTCTGCATCGCTATAGCTAACTAAAGTATCTACCGTGAACCTAGTGATGAATCCTCCTATAATTCGATTGAGCCAATGATTAACAGCACACACAATCTTATCCTTCGATGTTTCCAATCTGTGCACCAACTCTAGGGTCCACATAATAGCTCTGTCGAGCTTACACCTTCCTTGGCTATCTGCTAGCTTCGCGATCCACTCGTATAGCTCAGTAGGGAAAGATGCAAAGACAATTTCATGGATCTCTGTGTACAAGTAGCAGTCTAACCACTCTTCTTTTGATAGTCGCAGATTCCTGTTCTCCTGCGCCACGAACTCATGAATCTTCCTATCCAAACAATCTTCAATTTCTTTCTTAGTTGGATTCGAGTGATACAACTTAGACATCTCTATGCAGATCCTGGTCCCGGCAACAGAACCATTTTTTGGCTTGTTGGGGCCTAACCGAAGTTCGGAGTTAATTAGCCAAAAAAATCCCTATACTACTGGCCCTTTCAGCAAGAGTCTGCGGAGCGTGGACTCAAGTCTCACTCGAAGTAGTATGGGGGGGTGCTGGAACTAGGTTTCCGCACCCTTGAGATGTTTGAGGGGTTGATTCGGTCCAACTATTAGTCCCTTCACACAGGTCACTTCGCGCACTTCCATGGCCTTTGCGCCCAAATATATTTGCCTTCGCACAGCCCTAACTAGGAGTTGTGCGGTTTCCGCGTTGCTGGAGTAGCGATCTGCACTAATTTCCTAAGTCACACCCCAGATCTTACTTATCTTCTTACACCAGTTAGTTATCTTCGCGTAAACGGATGACTTATGTTATATTTACTTATTCAGCACATTCATATAAGTTCACGCAATAAATAAATAATAAATGTGCAATTTATACCCAATAATACATAAAACAGGAAAATATACATAGAAATATGGTAAAACTTCTCTTAATTAATGCTTCCAATGGTTACAGACTCGACCTGCTCTATGCACTCAGCGGCAGGGGTCCACGCACTTAGTTGCAGAATACTAGGCCTCAACGCACTTAGCTGCAGAGCCTTCTCCTACTCTACAACCCAAAGACACAACTTACACTTTGACTCAATCAATTCTTTTTACTCATCTTACTTCCTTAAATTAACTGTTTTCTACACTTAGAGCCTCACTCTATTTATACAATCCCATGGTCTGCGGACCATGGATAGATATTTCGAACTGACATTACATTACAAAAACAAGGGCAGCCAATTGAACTGTCGGGTCTGTTATAGAAATAATTGAATACCCTCACAACTTCTTAAGGAGGTCGTAATCCCTTTTCGTCCTTTTTGCGAGGTATTTTTCCCAAAAATTTCCGCCAAACTCCTTAGCTGAGGTTGCGACTTCTTAAGGAGGCCGTAATCCCTTTTCATCCTTTTTGCGAGGTATTTTTTATCCTTTATAAGGAAGGTGTGTGATTTTGTGAATGAGCATGTCTATAATGGGGAAAGGCCCTCCCAGCCACAACAAACCATCATGAACCAATGTAAGAAGTTGGCGCACACATATTGTGTTGATGGGGGTGCGGTGGTAATGTGGCACCCATCAAAAATTGAGCAACCCTGAGTGCTCAACACCGCGGACCCATTCCTCGTTTCCAATGCTGTATCACATGATTCTACATAACAGATCATCCTCATATATTTGTCTGTCGCTAAGTGTGGGAACTTACCATGGTGTGCGAGGTCCCAATCCTCCATGTTTAACAACGGGACCCTTTCAAGCCTTCAAAGGGGACCTTCTCAGTAGCAGGGGCGTGGATGTTGTGAATATCTTAGCATCCGGGTCCTTCGTGACCTTTACTTTTCCCTTCCACAGAGGGATATACTTGGGTATCCTTGTTATGGGTTTCATTCCTTTAGCATCAATATCTTCTATTCCCTGGGATTCTTCCATCTCCAGGTCCACTACTTTCTCCGACTACTTATACTTCTTCTGCTTCTATGTCTCGGTATGCTTCCTTGGGGATGCGCGTACCAACATTGGCTTCTTCTGCTTGTCCTTCACAGATTGCTTAGATTTGGCGGGTTGAATTTCTATGGTAGGGGTAGGCTTCGGCCTAGGTGACCTCGGCGTCATAGGCGCAGGAGTCGGAGCTTCCATACTTACAACGTCTGGGGCAATGGCCTCAGAGGCAACATCACCAATACTGATGATTTCAGCTAGACTTGGTGCAGAAATTTTGTCAAGAATAAGCTTTTGGTTTATCTCAGGCAACTCAGAAAACAAGGGGCTCGCAACTAAATCTTCCCAAAACACTTGGCTCATAAGCAACAGACAACAAAATTCACTAACAACTCTCAGAGTGCAAAGTGTTCTCTATTAGAATGGCACGCGTAATTTATAGGGGCTTTTGAATTCAACTCTAACCGTTCCCCCCAAATTTTGACAATAAATGTTGTTTTGGCGACAAATCTTCAAAGATTTTTGCCTTAAATTCCACCACCCCACTCCACTTAACCATCTTCTAGCCGTCAAGTCATGAACAGTAACTCCAACGCCGTCAAGTCATGAACAATAACTCCAACGGTCACTTTCCTATTGAGCAGTACCTTCCTCCATGGTGCAACATCCTGAGAGCAGCTTTATGATTTGTATCTTTGTCATTCTTCGTGCAGCCTACTTGCTATGTTGTCCTTCAAACTGGGCAGTGTAGTTTATAGTCCGCGCTACCTTGCAACTGGCTAGAGAACTAAGACTATCTTGCTACCATATAGTCATTATGCAGGATCCCTTGTATACAACTTCAACGTGCTCCCATTCACTCTTCCCAGGAAGGGTTCCCCATTCAGCTTCGCGAGCTAAACTACACCTCCTTCTGTAACCTCTTTGACAATATATGACCCTAACCAATGCATCTGGAATTTACCCAGAAATTTAGTGAATTTACTATCATATAACAGGACAAGATCGTTTACCTTGAATATGTGAAGCTTGATATGGCGATCATGCCACACTTTTTCACGTTCCTTTTGTACTCGTTGATGAAATCCTGCCAAAAATCGATCCTCCTAGAGCTCCATCAGCTACGTGAGTCATTCCTCCAAGGCCTCGCGATCCGCCATATCCATCAAGGCTGCTATGCGCAAACTAGGCACAATATACTCCATTAGCATTACAGATTCGACCCCATATACTAATCTGAATGGAATTTTCCCTGTCAGCTTCTTACAAGTAGTCCTCAACAGTTCCATTGGTCTGTGGGTGATATGGTGTACTCTTTTGATGGTAGACCTAGAATTCTTCAGTCAACGTGCTAACCATTTCATTCAGAAAGTGCGTACCTCTATCACTCATCATGATCTGAATTTAAACAGGAAAGCAACAAATTACAAATATAACCATAAATACAGAGATGCAGCAGAAATAACACTATCTCTCATTAATATCAAGTAATGAAATATGCTTACAAACAGAATGGAAATGAGACTAGCTCAGGCGATGGTAGCTTATCTCTGAGAAGAGAAGTGGCGGCTACATGCCTCTAACCTGAGTTACAATGAAGCTCAAGGGCCTTTTTATTATTGAACAATAAGAGAAAACCCTAAACAACCATAACCCTAACCCGAGGAGATGTAACACCAAGAATTTATGGGCCCCATTGGGGTTAGTTTGGCAGCCAACTTCTCGGGGTTTTAGCTTGGTCAAATTATCTCTGTTTGACGTGCATGATACCTCGTCAGAAATATCTCTCTAAGGACTACAACTGAAAATACACAAGATTGCCAAAAATACATTGTTTAGAGCCTCAAAATGGCTTGGGAAGTTCAGGACCCGAAAGACTGCCAAAATTAGTAAAGTGTGCCACAATTAAGGAAACTGAAAAATGGAGAGAAACAATGGTGGGGGTCCACGTGGAATAGGCGGGTGGCTACCAATATCCACCTAGATCATTCCTCCCCCCTTAGGAAGCAATGGTCTCCATTCTATTGAGTTCCTCCATGAGATGGGGAAACTTCTACTCACTAGTGTTCTTAATATGTGTGTCCATGATCCAATCAGTCGCAGCATGTTCCATGCAGTCTAAATTTAACTCCATGGGTGTGAATTGTGCTACAATTTCAGATGTGTCCAATAATGGTGGAAGGTATGGTTGAAGGCAATCCACATTGAACATTGGGTGCAAGCCAAGGAATGGGGGAATGTTGAGCTCAAAAACATTATCTCCCACAGCCTTGGTGATGGTGTATGACCCATATCGAAGTGGGTGAATCTTTCGGTGGGGCCCAGCGAGGCACTCCTTCTATAGATGTAGCCAAAATTTGTCGCCCACATAGAACTTGTGTGGCACCCGATGTTGATCATGTCGCTACTTGTACTTAGCATTAGCTTTGTCCAATATGTCATGGACCTGTTGGCGGATGTGTTGAATGCGTTCAATGAAGCTATTTTCCTTGTCGGCTTCGGAATGGACATGAGCCGAATCTACCTGAGTCGCTGCAAATGGTATGGCTACATCAATGGGACATAGTGGTTGGAATCCCAAGCCCACCGGAAAAGGTTTATGGCCAGTCGAACTATGGAGATCCTGGTTGTAGCTGTGCTGGACATAGGGGAGGCTCTCATCCCATGTGCGTGGATTCTTTGATTTGTACATGTGTAGAATGTGTACGATCATCCTGTTGATAGACTCATGTGCATGGATTTTCCTATGTTATTTTTTGAAATGGATCGATAAGATTGCGAAATTAGACAATGAAGCAGTTAAAGAACATAATAGACAAACACACATAAACATAACAAGTTTAATATGGAGTTCACCCAAAATTCTTGGGCTACATCTCCTGGTCCAGCCTTCAGTGGTGGCCTCTCTATTATGTCTTCAGAAGCAGAGTTTTTACAAAAGTGAGCTCAATTTAAGTCTCACACAATAGACACAAAACAACAAGGCTTTACTTGGATCCCCCAAGTCTCTATGAATACACAGACTCTTTTCACTGACTCTTTGTCTATGTTTGCTCTCTGTCACAGCATTGCTTGTCTCTGTTTCTGTCAGTCTGTGGCTTTAAATCCAATCGGCAATGTCTATTCATTTCTCCTTCTCGGGCTCTCTGGCTTCCCAGCCTCTGTTCGCTCAGATCCCCCTCTGAGCGTTAGCAATCATTGCTAAACGCTTTCAGGGATGGTGGCCACCTGTTCTGTAATGGAATGGGTCATCGGGCCTTTGAAATCCCCAAAAATAGCATTCTCTGTGTTCACAGAGAAATACACTAAAAACACAGGAAATTTGCCAAATTGTCGTTTATCGGATTTGAAATACTATAAATTCCCCTTATAACTCCTATCGGGTCCGCCTTTATGTCGCTTATTGCATCTCCACCGTTGATTTGGAAGATCTAGATCCAATGGTTGTGGTTCATTTCGGGTAGCCCATGCATACGGGAGTTAACCACCCGAAAAGAGTGGTTTTATCTCTCCAGGGCCTGGACACGTGGCAGCCAATGTATGGGCTTGGGTGGAGCCCGGCCAAAACCTCTTACCGCCTTCGGTCCTCCCGAAGTCCCGCTTGTTTCGTGGTTTCCTTTTATATTTAAAAATACTTTAAACACTAAAAACCCCCATAAAATGGCTTTAGACAGACTTGAAATATTATGCATATGCATTCATAAACCCTTTTGGGTCCGGTTTCATCATGTCGGTGCTTTTTCCTTTGTATTTCGTTTATTTAACGAAAACGCAAAATACAAAGGAAAACCCTGTTTTCCAGATCTCAAACTATATATAATACCATCTATATTTCCATCGGGTCCGGCTATCGCGAATCATATTTATATCAGCCCCGCTCCGTTGAAATGCTCCAACGTGATATTACGATGCGATTGATCGTAGTCGCATATCGCATAGACCCCCAGGCCATTTGTAAGCGCTCCTCTGTAATCGTCGATTGCGATATCGCGATTCAACTTGGGCCGTTGATCTGCGCGCTTGATCGACGATCCTTGTTGACCCCGCCGATCGTTGTCGCATATACCATGTGGTCTCCACCGATAGCCTCCACTTTCCACCGCCGATTGTGATTTGCCAATCAGATCAAGACCGTTGATCAGCCAGATCCGATGGCTCCCATGCAAAGTAGTTTTAAGCCACCAATACTCTGTTTTTCAATGTTTTCTATATGTTTTTGCCTCCCGAGAGTGTAATCCGACCATAGAAAATTTTAGGGGCGAATGTTCGCCCTTTGGCGAAATTAAGGGGTTTTAAATTTTTAGTGGGCGAATATTTTGTATCATAGTACATTTTTACAAATCACCTCAAATAGCCCACCTTATTTTAAGGGAGAGGGTAAAAAAGGTAAATTTAGCCCTTGAAATTAGGAGTTACAACTTTCCATTCGCCCATTTTCAAGAATAGATTTTATTTAAGTGAATCCATTCGCCCATTTTCAAGAATAGGTTTTATTTAAGTGAATTCTATGGGCCAAATACCATATTTATAAAAGAGGTATGGTAAATTAATAAAAATATAAATAAATGAGAGGTATGGTAAATAAATAAAACATTTTTTATATTTACTCCATAAGTCACCTTATATACATGCAAGGGTGTAAACAAATAAAAATATAAGTAAAGTGGAGGTATGGTAAATAAATAAAACGTCTTTTTATACTTACTCAAAAGGTATGGTAAATAAATAAAAATATAAATAAACTAGACATATGGTAAATAAATAAAACCTCTTTTTATATTTAGTCCATAACCCTCATTCTATTATTAAGGCTCAAGAAAGAGGTTTTATTTAAGTGAATCCTATGGGCCAAATACCATATTTGTAAAAGAGGTATGGTAAATTAATAAAAATATAAATAAACGAGAGGTATGGTAAACAAATAATTTTTTTTTTATATTTACTCCATAAGTCACCTTATATTTACGAACACTCAAAAAATGCGTTATATTTAGGTGAAACCTATGGGCAAAATACTATGGGACAAATACCATGGACTAGATTGTTATTAATACCATGCAAAAAAACATTATTAACCCTAATATTAGTATTAATAAAAATAAAAATGGCACATGGTATTGACGCATGGTATTCACCAAAATGGCACCTGGTATTGAACCATGGTATTCACCAAAATGGCACATGGTATTGACCCATGGTATTCACCTGGAATGTAGCCTATTTAAATGGGGGAATTAAACCAACATAGATCCATATTTACTCTGGATCTACTAACCCCCCAGAGGTATCAAATATCATGATATGCAAACTAGCATAGAGTGAAAAAATATTTGATCCCTCTCGGGGGTGGATCAAGAGTAAAAATAGATGTTGTAATTTAATGTATGTTAAACATTTTAGCTTGGTTAAAATAAAAAATAAAATAAAAATCAACTATTAATTTTATTAATTTTTATAAATTACTAATAGTAACTTTTAAGCTCCAGGTTTATAATAACCCATGGTATTGACCCATGGTAATACCAAGATCTTACAAGATTTTATAATTGAGTAAAATATTCGCCATGCCTGGTGAGGGATTCGCCAAAAAATTATATATACATATTATATTATTGATAAAATCGCCTTCCATTTTTCCTATATACCATGGAGATTCGCCCATTTATTATATATATAAATTTAAGGGAGGTTCTTAAAATTTTCCCTAAATCCGACTTTTTAAAAGGCTCTTCTTTTGTGATAGTCTTGAATGTTTAGAAGACTTTGAAGACTTGAGGGTTCTCTAAGATCCATTTGGATCACACCTTCCCACTGAAAAGGCTTTTGGACCACCAAAAGTTCATTTTTAAGCATCAATCAAGTGAGGATACAGCTTCCTCACTTGTCCAATCTCTATCCATCTTGCACTACTTGGTTTTGAACCTTTGAGTCTGATTCTGAGGTACTCAACATCCCCTCCGCGCATAGTTCTCACCTTCCTGTCCAGAATTGTATCTTCCTGCAACTCATTGAGATATTCAAGCAACATGTCATCAATAGAAGGCCACTAACTTTGCTCTTCGGGATCTTCAATCAATGAAGGTTCAAATAGCCTCAAGTTCTCTGTATTAACTACTGAATAGATGTGCATGTAAGCTAGGAAATCAAGGTGAAAAGCGTTCTCACCAATTTTCTCAAGTATCTTGAAAGGCCCATACCTTATTGGCTTCAGCGTCTTACCTTCACCTTGCATTCTGTCTTTGCTGATGTACAGCAAGACTTGATCACCAACTTGGAAGCTATGCTCAGTTCGATGCTTATCATGCCTTGCCTTGTACTTGGCCTGGCTTCTCTCCAGCTATTCCTGCACTGCCTAGTGAATTTCTTGGATCTCTTTAATGAACTTGGTTGCTTTTTCCAAATCACTGTATCCATCAACTTTTATGTCTTTACTGAAGACAAAATCCAAGGGATACCTTAGTGTAAAACCAAAACAAGTCTCAAAAGGAGATCTCTGTGTAGAAGAGTGCTTAGCACGGTTGTAAGCATGTTGCACATAACACAAATGTTCATCCCAAATCTTGGGATGCTTGCTGCAATAGCCCCTGAGCAACTAGATCACTGTCCTGTTGACCACCTCTGTTTGGCCATTTGTTTGTGGATGAAATGTTGTGCTCTTCTTCAATCTGGTGTCCATTAACTCCCATAGACTTGACCAAAACTTACCAACAAATCGGGAATCTCGATCAGAGACAATAGAAGTGGGTAACCCAAAATGAACCCATACATGCTGAAAGAACAACTTTGTTTTTTGTTTAGCTGTAATCTACTTGTTACAAGTTATTAAAATACACATTTTGCTGAACCTGTCCACAATAACATATAAATGGTCATGACCTTTTCTAGATTTTGGCAATCCCCCAACAAAGTCAATGGAAACACTTTCCCAAGGACGAGAAGGAACTAGAAGTGGAGTGTACAAGCCTAGTTTTCTATTGTTGGGCTTGCTTTTAGCACATATGGTACACCCTTTAATATATCTAGAAACTGTTCCATGCATTCTTGGCCAATAATAGAATCTTTGCAGTTGTGCAACTGTTTTACTTACACCAAAATGACCTGATATTGGAGAAGTATGTGCTTCTCGGATTATTTTAACTCTTTTAGTTTGAGGAATGAATAACTTTCCCAAACGATACAAGAGTTGGTCCTTAACATGATAATCCAATTCTTCTACTTGTTTGCCATGACTTAAAGTTGCATATACATCTTTAAAATCTACATCTTAAGCATATTGTTCAATGTAGCTTTCATGCAATACTGAGTTATGCTTAAGTATATTAGATGCATTTATAATTGGTCTGGATAACATATATGCAACCTTATTGTGTATGCCTTTCTTATATCTGATGACAAGATGAAACTGTTGTAGAAAACCCATCCACCTATAGTGTCTTGATTGCTGCAATTTAGTTTGTGAGTGCAAATGTTGAAGTGGTTGATGATCTGTATGTATAATTGTTTCTTTGCCCAATAAGTAATATTTCCACTTTTTCACACTCTACACTAATGCATACAATTATTTATCATATGTGGGATAATTAATTACTGCAAAATTAAATGTCTCAGAGTGATAACATATGGGTTTACCATGTTGCATCAACACTGCTCCCATGGCATAGTCACTGGCATCTGTTTCAATCTCAAATGGTCTTTGAAGATCTGGCAATGCTAGTACTGGTGTTGTACTAATTTTTTCTTTCAAGGTGTCGAAGGCTTTCTACTATTTGCCTCCCCACTGAAACACCTTGCTCAATCTTGTTAAAGCATGTAAGGGAGCTGCAATCAAGGAAAAGTTAGCAATAAACTTTCTCCAATATTGTGTTGCTCCTAGGAAGCTTCTAACTTCTGTAGCAAATTTGGGTTTAGGCCAGTTCACAATGACTTCAACCTTAGAGGGATCTATCTTCAATTCACCACCCCCTACTATATGACCCAAATAATTTAAAGATTTTTTGCCAAATTCACATTTTGATAATTTAACATAGAGATTTTCCCTTTTCAAAACATCTAGAGTCTGCTTTACATGCTTCAAAGGTTCTTCCCATGTTTTACTGAAAACAAGAATGTCATCTAAATATACAATTACAAAATCATCAATGAAAGGTCGGAGTACATCATTCATAACTCTCATGAAAGTGGCAGGAGCATTAGTTAAGCCAAAAGGCATAACTAGCCATTCATACAGCCCTTGCTTTGTTTTGAAAGCAGTCTTCCATGCATCTTGTTCTGCTACTCTAACCTGATGATAGCCACTACACAAGTCCAACTTGGAAAAGTAAACAGCTTCTTTCAGCTAATCTAATATATCATCTATACGAGGAAGAGGATAACAATTCTTGATCGTTATTTTATTTAGTGCTCTGTAATCAATGCACATCCTCCACGAACCATCTTTCTTTCTCGCCAACACGATTGGAGATCCACATGGTGATGTGCTTGGTCTTATGAACCCTTTATTGAGCAGCTCCTGTACCTACTTCTTGATCTCTGCATTCTCTAAATCGGATAACCTGTACATTCTGATGTTAGGCAATGGAGCATCTTGCTGCAAATGAATATCATGTACTATTTCCCTTTTGGGTGGCAGACCTTTAGGTTCTTGAAATAGGATATCATATTCTAAAATTTTTTTTTCTAAATCAGCTCTTTGTTTAGTATCACAGCCTTCAAATGCATTGGCTTTATCAGGGGTCTTTTCCTTTACAACCATTATTAAAAATTGCCTGCATGAATTTACAATTCTTTTCATCTGCCCTGAGTTAATGAGAGTGTAGTTATTTTTGAGTTGATGAGCTCTTACAATATATTCTATTCCATCTTTTGTGAGTTGATACTTATTTTCAGTTCTATAGAAAATGGCTTTTCTATCATACAAGGACTTCCTAAAACAATACCACATATATCCAAGGTAACTATATCTAACTCAACCTCATCTACAAATGTTGACCCAAAATCAAACCTAGTTTACATTGTCTAGTCACTTGTAGCTTTACTTTATCACATACCCAACCTAATGGATATGGCTTCTTGTGAGGAGTGGTTAGTAGTCCCAACTTCTTTACAATTGCTTCAGAAATCAAGCTTACTTGTGATCCACTATCAAATAAAGTATCAAACTTTTGATGCTTGGAAATAACTCTAATATGAAAAAGCTCATTTCTTTTCCTCTCATTTTCTTCATTATCAATAGATTGTGCAAAATTACTAGGAGTGGAAGAGACGCTCCTCCTCCTTTGGATCTTCGGGTTCTTCCTTTTGGATCTTTGTGGTGGCGATGGTGGCATTGGGCTCCGCATCAATAATCTACTTCCCTTTTTCATTCCCCTTGTCAGGTTCTGACTCAGAGTTGGAACATGAATCTGATTCTAAAGCCTTAAGTTTGGCCACCAGTGACTGCTTGGTCCGACACTCACTTGTGTTGTGGGTGGAGCTCTTATGGAACTCACACCACTTTCCCGTGTCCTTCTTCAGCTTCAAAGTGTTGTCCTTTTCTTGTAGCCTTGGCGGGTTGTCCTAGGCCGTATCGCCTTGGCTTTGTCCTTTGTTCTGCATTTTGGGGGAACCTTTCCCTTGCTTCAGATTCGTAGATCCAAAGTCTGGCTTCTTCTGTTTAAACTTTTTCTCGATCTTAACGACATATCGGTACATCGTGCTGAGAGAGGAGATGTCCAAGAACTCCATCTCGTCCTGGATGTATCTATGTAGGCAGTCGTGGTACTTGAGTACCAAATGTTTCTCATAATCCCTCATAACCAACTTTGTGTGAAGGGTATGAAAAACATTGGTAAACTTTGGCACATCTTGGTCCCTTCCCTACCGCAGCATGGTCCACTTTATGTATTTGTCCTCATAGCTCTCGACAAGGTAGTACTGCTCCTTGATGGCGTCCCGGAATGAATTCCAAGTGGGAGTAGCTGAAAAAAGTGAGGTAGTACTTTCATCCTTCTATTCACAATAGGTTTCCCACCAATCCTTGATATGGGGGGTGGCTTTGAGAAGAGAAAAAGTAATATTTTCTCAGCTGGAAAAATCATGAACAGAAAAATATCCTTCTAGCCAATTCAACCATTTATCTACTACGTATGCATCAATTTGGCCCTCAAATATGGAAATTTCAAAATTTACTTGTACCTTAAAAGTTGTGGAGCCTCCAGAGTGACTGTTGGATGTGGATGTGCCATCCGTGGGCAACCTTTGAAGGATCTGGGAAAAGTTATCCATCATTGCATTCCTTTGTTTCATGAGGACCTCCTCAAGCAATATTTTGATAGGATCTCCTACTCCCTCATCTTTATTTTCTTCCCCCATGGGAGGCCGTTAGGATTTCAGAGGCTGTTCTTGCAAAGGTTCGACTAGTTCGAGCCCTAATTCCTTATATCCCGACCTCGTTGGGGACATGCAAAGAAAAACAGAGAAAGGGAAAACCACTCTGATACCATTGATTTGAATTTAAACAGGAACGCAACAAATTACAAATATAACCATAAATACAGATATGTGGGAGAAATAACACTATCTCTCATTAATATCAAAGAATGAAATATGCTTACAAACTAGAATGGAAATGAGACTAGCTTAGGTGATGGTTTCTTATCTTTGAGAAGAAATGTGGCAGCTACATGCCTCTGACCTGAGTTACAATGAGGCTCGAGGTCCTTTTTATTATTTAACAATAATAGGAAACCCTAACCCGAGGAGATGTAACAAGAAGATTTTATGGGCCCCGTTGGGGCTAGTTGGGCAGCCAACTTCCCGGGGTCGTAGCTCGGTCATATTATCTTCATTTAACGTGCATGATACCTTGTTAGAAATATCTCTCAAAAGAATACAACTGAAAACGCGCTCTCAATGAAAGCACTTGGATATATACTATGTGGAAGTCAGTCTTGAATACCGTGTAGGATGACAGCTGCGTGAACAAGGTTGGGGACAACCTCGGACATTGATTGGTGGCCATGTGAAGAGACATTTCCATAAAAACCCAAAATATATTCGTCTTTGTAATCCTCATGGCATCCTTTGTAGACTATAAGGAAGCGAATTGCACTACCTCTGGCAATCCTTCCTCAAGTGGAGGAAATTGGCTATCCTCTGGCAATTCCCATGCAACGAGCATAATTGGCAGCAACAACCAAGCGTAGTGAAATGACTTGGTCTCATCCTGGGTCTCTCTAAAGTTCACTAGGAACTCCTGATAGAGGTATCTTGCCTAATTAAATTATACTCCTTTTGCACATTGTGAATCCAGGAAAACTATTGGCGTCAGAACTTCATCCGCACGACATTTTCGCATCACCTTCCCTGCTAAAATCTAGGCAGCCAATTGAACTGTCGGGTCTGTTATAGAAATAATTGAATACCCTCATGACTTCTTAAGGAGGCCGTAATCCCTCTTCATCCTTTCTATGAGGTCTTTTTCCCTAGTCTTTCCGCCAAACTCCTTAGCCGAGTTCGCACCTTTATAAGGCAGGTGCGTGATTTTGTGAATGAGCATGTCTGTAATGGGGATAGGCCCTCCCAACCATAAACAACCATCATGAACCAATGTGAGCAGTTGGCACACACATATTGTGTTGATGGGGTGTGGTGGTAATGTGGCACCCATAGAAAATTGAGCAACCCTGAGTGCTCAACACCACAGACCCATTCCTCTATTTCCAATGTTGTAACACCTGATTCTACATAATAGACCCTCCTCATATATTTGTCCGTCGCTAAGTGTGGGAACTTAGCATGGTTTGCGAGGTCCCAATCCTCCATTTTTAACAATGGGACCCTTTCAAATCGCGGGCCTTCAAAGGGGACCTTCTTGGTAGCAGGGGTGTGGATGTTGTGAATATCTCAGCATCCGGGTCCTTCGTGACCTTTACTTTTCCCTTCCACGGAGGGATATAATTGGGTAGCCTTGTTATGGATTTCGTTCCTTTAACATCAATATCTTCTATTCCATGGGCTTCTTCCATCTCCAGGTCCACTACTTTCTCCGACTTCTTATCTTTCTTTTGCTTTTGTGTCTCGGTATGCTTCCTTGGGGATGCACGCATCGACACTAGCTTCTTTTGCCTATCCTTCATGGATTGCTTAGATTTGGGGGGTTTGGTTTCTATGGTAGGGGTAGACTTCAGCCTAGGTGACCTCGGTGTCGTAGGCACAGGAGCCAAAGCTTCCATACTCGCAACGTCCGGGCTAGCGGTCTCAGAGGCAACATCGCCAGTACTAATGATTTCAGCTAGACTTGGTGCAAACATTTTGTCAAGAATAAGCTCTTGGTTTATCTCAGGGAACTCCAAAAACAAGGGGCTCACAACTAAATCTTCCCAAAACGCTGAGCTCATAGGCAACATATAGCGAAATTCACTAACAACTCCCAGAGCGCAAAGTGTTCTCTGTTGGAATGGCACACGCAATTTATAGGGGCTTTTGAATTCAACTCTGACTGTTCCCACCAAATTTTGAAAATAAATGTTGTTTTGGCAACAGATCTCCAAATATTTTTGCCTTAAATGTCGCCACCCCGCTCCACTTAATCGTCTTCTAACCGTTAAGTCATGAAGATTAACTCTAACGATCACTTTCCTATTGTGTTGTGTGGTACCTTCTTCCATGGCACAGCTTCCTAAGCGCAAATTTATGGGTTATATCTTTGTCATTCTTCATGTAGCATGCTCGTTGCGTTGTCCTTCAAACTGGGCAATGTAGTTTATAGTCACGCGCTCCCTTGCAACTTCCTGGAGCACTAAGACTATCCTGCAACCATATAGTCATTGTGCAGGATCCTCTGTATACAACTTCAACCTACTCCCATTCACTCTTCCTGGGAAGGGTTCCCCATTTAGCTTCGCGAGATGAACTGTGCCTCCATTTGTAACCTCTTTGACAATATATGGCCCTAACCAATGCATTTGGAATTTACCCGAAAATTTAGTGAATTTACTATCATATAACAAGACAAGATCGTTTACCTTGAATGTGTGAAGCTTGATATGGAGATCATGCCACGCTTTTTCATGTTCCTTTTGTACTTGTTGATGAAATCCTGCCAAAAATCGATCCTCCTCGAGCTCCATTAATTGTGCGATTCGTTCCTCCAAGGCCTTGTGATCCGCCATATCCGTCAGGGCTGTTATGCGCAAACTAGGCACAGTATACTCCATTAGCATTACAACTTCAACCCCATATACTAATATGAAAGGCATTTTCCCTATCAGCTTCTTACAAGTAGTCCTGTAAGCCCATAGTACCGCAGGTACATGCACATCCCAGTCATTTCGCTGCGCATTGCACATCTTCATCAATGTGTTCTCCAATATCTTATTAATGGCTTCAACATTTCCATTGGCCTGCGGGTGATACATTGTACTCTTCTGATGGTAGACCTGGAATTCTTCAGTCAACGTGCTAATCGTTTTTGTAGAATTTCCCACTGTAGATCACCTGATAATGCAATATACTAAAGCAAAATACTTGATCTACTTCTACAAACAAACTTGCGGAAGCTTAATCGATTTTCAGCAAGATCAAATAGAACACATATAACAGAGAATGAGAATCACACATGAACATAGAAGAATACTCTGGGGAACGCCTCAGTTAAAAACCCCGATCTCTGTATTATCATACAAGTGGAAATATCTTCGGATTACACAAAGCTTTAGTTCACAATCTATCCAGCTCTCAGTACAATCCCTCTGCTGCTCATAGACAGTCAAAGGCTTCTCACAGGCCTTCTCCTCTACCCTCTAAGCCTCCTATTTCCTTGCGCAGTTTCACCCGGGGTCCAATGCTGCCACCTGTGTGAATTCACCTCTCGCACAACTCATCATACTCAGAAATAACTGCGCAATCTTGAAGGAGATAATTCCTTCTGCATGGATGAGTTTCCTATATAGGAAAATTCCTCCAACTAATAGTACACTGTCCCTTCCTCTGATCTCAACTAGGTCTCTGACTGAACTGACATGCATGAGTTATTTATGAGAGAATATTTAGTTATTTGAAGTCCAGCAGTTACATGCATGCATGCATTAACTAACTGAACTCACAATCAGTTCAACAAACTGTTTGAACTAATCTTACTAGACTTAACTCAGTTAACTGAGCTAACTAATTACAACTCAAAGTACAACTCATCCTGATCTCCTTTAATCAAAGGATAACTTCCTCAATCAAAGGGGAAACTATTGCATGTCTTCACATAGACTTCATGTTTGATTTTCTACAACTAATTAACTCAAGATGAATTATTAATTATTTTACAAACAGCTGCTAAGATCAAATTCGAATTTTAATTCTCAATTTTAGTTTAGGAACTAACTAAAGTTGGAATGTATCCCAAAATGCTATTTATAACAATGCTATTTTTATCATTTCCATTTTATAATTCTTTGTTGTCATATCCAACACTGCTACCTAAAATGCTATTTATAGCATTTCTTTTTTAGCATTTCTTGTTGCTATTTTCAACACTCCCTCTCAACAAGAAAGGCATTCAACTCGAACCCGATCCTGAACCTTTGGAATGCTTTGCATGCAACACTTGTCCCTATTGTTGTTTCTCCAGCAACTCTAGAAACAAAAAATATCCAACCTGAATCAGTATATGACATCTGTCATCAAAGTCTCTAACTGTTATTGCCTCTGTCGACTGAAAACTCTGCACCTCTGTGCTCTTCAGTATCTGACTGCTCTAGCCTCTATCACTTTGATCTCTGACTGCATTAATCCCACTGATTCCTCCCGCTGCATCCATGCTGCTGCTGGTCCTGTCTCCCAACACTGCATCCGCACTACACCTCCTCTCATCATGTTGCGTCGTGCTTCCCGCTGCTGCACTACAACTCAGTTACTAAGAAGTAAGTAACTGATCTCCTAACTGACCTCCATGTTAGGATAGAAACATCATCTGATTTTCAAGCTTCCTCTGCCACTCCATTCGCATCTGTCTCTACCCACTCAGCCAATCCTACTACTCCTCGTCGGGGCTCCCGTAGCAAGGTCTAATCAAAGAGGTTGGGTACCTCAAAGATCCTACCCCTATTTCAGCCTTCTTGGGACTGTCACTCCACATCACCCCACCTCCTACCTGGAGGTATGGATGCATGTGATCCCTCTGCCCACTTGGCTCGAAATTTCCCCCTACTGGAGGTCTCTACATGAGTGGATGCCTCCACTCGATCTCCTCTCGGCTTCTCCAGTTGTGGCTACTCCACAACCTCCTAAAGTTGCTTCACCAATTGTGGCTCCTTCACAATTGTCTGAGACTTCTTCTGGTGCTGCATATTGAGAGGTAATGTACTCTCCCTCTCAACCACCATGTTTCCAATAGTTTCCTTACTCCTCAAGGTTTTGCATGCATGAACCTCAAGAGCATACAGGTTCTTGACTCGTGAACCGATCTTCTTCACCTGTCTCGTGGTGACGTGTCTAAGGAAAACCTTTCCCTTACTGAAGACTACATCATAGCCTTTGTCTTCCAGCATTGCGATCGATACCAAGTTTTTCCTCAGTCCTGGCACATACTTCACATATATCAAGGTAATGCAAGCTCCATGCTCCCTCTGAAAAACAATTGTGCCTACTCCTGAGACACTATACTTTTCATCATTACCCATCTCTATGAGTATCTAGAGATGTTTCTCGTCCAAGGTACTGAACAAACTCTTATCGCCGGTCATGTGGAATGAAGCTCCACTGTCAAGAAATCAACCACATCCCACCATGGATGAAACCATGCATGTGATGAGGGTGAAATCCAACTCGAACTGAGAGGCCAATGCCTCACCTTCAGATCCTTCCTTAGATCCCATCTTGGATTTCTTCAATGGACAATTTGTTGCATAATGGCCTACCTCATGACAATGAAAGCATCGCACTTTCCATTTGTCCAACTTATTCCCACCAGAGGAAGAACTCGATTTGGGATGAGAATCCTTCTCCTTCCCTTTCTTTGCCTTACTCGCTAAGGCGCAATTTTCTTCATCCTCCTTGGATGAAGAACCATCTCTGGTGCTTCTCCTTATCTCCTCCTGCATCAGATCCGACCAAAGTCATTCCCAATCTGGTAGTTTCTCTCTTCCATTTACCAAGTCTTGGTAGCTATTCTAGCTCTTAGGAAGACCGAGGAGAGCAAGACTCACCATGTCATCATCGACTGTCATGATCCCTACACTTCCAAGCTCATCCCTGTAGGTGGTGAGCTTGTTCAGATATGTAGAGATCGTGTCGCCCTTTTCACACTTGATTTTCCAAAGCTTGTCTTTCAGCGCCAACTTCCTTTGATCGTTGTTGTTCTAATATAGATCCTTCAATTTTTTCCACATTGAAAACGATGTCTCCTTCCCATGGAGGCTTGAGACAATGTGGTCTCAAACTCCCTCTAGGAGGATTCTCCTCACTCTAGCCACACATTTCTTCCATTCCACCAATTCTGTAGCATTAGCTATTGCTGGCTTGGGGACTTCTTGATCAATGAAGTCCTTCAAACCATTGTCCTCTAATACTGCTTCCATGCGATCCTTCCAGGCTATATAATTCGAGCTGCCATCAAGGGCATACTCGAGTCTTAAACCGTTGAACACCATTGGTGAAATTTGAGATGTGATAAGAATTCAAATTCTATAATCAGGAACTTCAACCTTCGAACTTCTCCCTTCTTTGTATACTTTTCTTCGCTTTGATCACCTTTGCTCTGATACCATGTAGAATTTCCCACTGTAGATCACCTGATAATGCAATATACTAAAGCAAAATACTTGATCTACTTCTACAAACAAACTTGCGGAAGCTTAATCGATTTTGAGCAAGATCAAATAGAACACATATAATAGAGAATGAGAAATCAATCACACATGAATACAGAAGAATACTCCGGGGAAAGCCTCAGTTAAAAACCCTCTGGGGAAAGCCTCAGCTAAAAACCCCGATCTCTGTATTATCATACAAGTGGAAATATCTCCGGATTACACAAAGCTTTAGCTCACAATCTATCCAACTCTCAGTACAATCCCTCTTCTGCTCATAGACAGTCAAAGGCTTCTCACAAACCTTCTCCTCTGCCCTCCAAGCCTCCTATTTCCTTGTGCAGTTTCTCCTACACAAGTCACCATACTCAAAAATAACTGCGCAATCCTGAAGGAGATGATTCCTTTTGCATGGATGAGTTTCCTATATAGGAAAATTCCTTCAACTGATAGTACACTGTCCCTTCCTCTGATCTCAATTGGGTCTTTGACTGAACTGACATGCATGAGTTATTTATGAGAGAATATTCAGTTATCTGAAGTGTGGCAATTACATGCATGCATGCATTAACTAACTAAACTCATAATCAGTTCAACAAACTGTTTGAACTAATCTTACTGGACTTAACTCAGTTAACTGAGCTAACTAATTACAACTCATTCTGATCTCCTTTAATCAAGGGATAACTTCCTCAATCCAAGGGGAAACTATTGCATGTCTTCACATAGACTTCATGTTTGATTTTCTACAACTAATTAAGTCAAGATGAATTAATTAATTATTTTACAAACAACTGCTAAGATCAAATTCGAATTTTAATTCTCAATTTTAGTTTAGGAACTAACTAAAATTGGAATGTATCCCGAAATGCTATTTATAGCAATGTTATTTTTAGCATTTCCATTTTATCATTCCTTGTTTCCATATCCAACACTGGTACCTGAAATGTTATTTATAACATTTCTATTTTTAGCATTTCTTGTTGCTACTTTCAACAGTTTCATTCAGAAAGTGCGTACCTTTGTCACTCATCATGATCTGAATTTAAACAAGAACGCAAAAAATTATAGATATAACCATAAATATAGAGATGCAGCGTAAATAACACTATCTCTCATTAATATCAAATAATGAAATATGCTTACAAACAGAATGGAAATGAGACTAGCTTGGGCGATGGTAGCTTATCTCTGAGAAGAGATGTGGCGACTACATGCCTCTAAACTGAGTTACAGTGAGGCTCAAGGGCCTATTTATTATTGAACAATAAGAGAAAACCCTAAACAACCAAAACCCTAATGCGAGGAGATGTAACACCAAGAGTTTATGGGCCCTGTTGGGGTTAGTTGGGTAGCCAACTTCCCAGGGTCGTAGCTTGGTCATTTTATCTCTGTTTGACGTGCATGATACCTCATTAGAAAGATATCTCCTAGGACTACAACTAAAAATGTGATCTCAATGAGATCACTTCAAGAAAGATTGCCAAAAAAACTTCGTTTAGGGCCTCAAAACAGCTCCAGAAGTTCAAGACCCGAAAAATTGCCAAAAATAGTCAATTCTGCTACAATTAAGGAAACTGAAAAACAGAAAGAAATAGTGGTGGATGTCCATGTGGAATAGTCGGGTGGCCACCAATATCCACCTGGATCACATCAACACTTTCAGGCAGCCAAATCTGGTTAATACATACTCAAACAAGAACTTTGTTGTTGTAGCCCCTGTACAATCCTTAACCGGTTGTGCTTCCGCCCATCTGGTGAGATATTTCGTCGCAGTGATAATATAGCGCACACCCATTTTCTTTCCCGAGGGCTGAATTGGCTGAACAAAATCAATCACCCACTCCTCAAATTGCTACAAAGATACCTGAGGATGTAGTGGTAACTCATCCCATCGCGATGGTCTCCCAGTTCTTTGACATGCTTCACATGCCTTACAATATGCCTTGGAATCCTTGTGCAATGTAGGCCACCATAGACCTACGTGCAAAACATTTTGCGCAATTGCCTTGCCTTCATAATTACCTACTGCAGCTCCCCCATGAGCTTCAGCAAGAATGCTATCCCGCTCAAAATCCGGCACATATCTTCGTAATATTTCATCTGCACCCATCTTATACAAATGTCCTGCAATAACTGAAAAATCTGTTGCGCGCACTACTAATTCCTTCTTTTGCTGACTTGTATATTCTTCTGGTGCCATCCCAGTAGTCAAGAAGTGAATAATATTGGCAAAATTATCATCCTCCACGTGCACCGTAAAGAGTTGCGCATCTGGCAACCCTTCCTCCAGATTATTAGGCTCCTCTCCTGTTTCAATCCGCAACAGATGGTCATGTCCCATATTTAACCTTCCTGGCTTCACAATGACTTCAAAGTCATACTCCTGAAATAATAGCAACCATCTGCAGATATTCCCCCCCAACACAGGTTTATTGACTAGGTATTTCAAGGCAGCATGATCTGTATACATCTTAAAATTCTCTCCTAACAGATAATGCCTGAATTTTTGTAGCACGTACACCATGGCCAATCCTTCACGCTCAGTCATTGAATGATTCTACTCCGCCTTCGATAACTTCCTACTCGTGAAGGCTATAGGATGGTCCATTTCTCCTTCATCAGCCTACATTAGTATTGCACGCAATGCAATGCAAGAGGTATCCACATGTACGTGAAACTAAATTTTCCAATTAGGGAATATCAATATTGGCGTAGTGACCATCTTTTCTTTCAATACATCTAGGTTGCACTGACATTCTTCGTCCCAACAGAATGTTGCGTCCTTCTTCAACAGTTTCTCCATGGGCTCAGTAATTTAAGCATAAGCTTTGATGAATTTTTTATAATATCTCATACGTCTCACCATCGTGCGCAGCTGCTTGACATTCCTAGAGGCCTCCAAATTCACAATTACTACAATCTTTGCAGGGTCCACCATCAATCCTTGCTTGCATGCCACGTGACCCAACAAGATCCCAAAAGGAACACAGAATATGCATTTTTCAAATTCGGCATGATCTGGTATCTATAACATGTATCCAAAATCAGGTGCAGACTTGCTACATGGCGCTTCACTAATCCAAACACCGTCCAGTCATCAAAGTAGACTTCTAGGAACTTATGAATGAACTCCTTGAATGTTGTTATGACTACACAGGAAAATATCGCAGGCACATTCTGAAGCCCAAATGGCATCACAATGTATTGAAAACAACCCCACTCCGTCGCGAAGGTCGTTTTTCTCCTATCCTCTGGTGTGACCTTGATTGATGATACCTAAAAAACCCGTTAGTAAAGGAATAGGCTTCCTGGCCTCTAACATTATCTAACACTTCATTTGTAAACAACGTCGGAAATGGGTCATGAGCACATGCATCATTAATCTTCCGCAGATCTACGTAAATCCTTATTTCACCTTTTTGTTTCTTCTCTTGAACCACCATTGAGGTCACCCAATCAAATTCCTCAACTGGTTCTATGATGCCTACCTCCAGCATCTTATCCAGCTCTTGGTGAACCTTTTCCTTGTATTTAGGATTAAGGCAATATGACCTCTATTTAATAGGCTTCGCATCCGGCTTCAGAGTGATCTTCATAATGCCCAGATCGCCAACTATTCCCTTCAAATCTGAAAACTTAGTAGGGAAGAGATCTTGGTATTCATGGAGTAACTCAGCAACTTTATCCACAGTAGCATCGTCCCAATAGTATCCAAATTTTTCGAACTTTGGCTCTACTTCAGTGCCAATGTTTACTTGCTTTGTCTTCAACAGAGCGGTGATTTCTCGTTTGTCTATTTCTGGGCCTTCAAATTCGTGATGCCCTTCTACCTTTGGAATATTAATGTTTCGTGGGTCTTCATCCTCCTCTTTAGTGGTTACATTATAGCATTCCAACACATGGCACAACTAGGTGCTCTAGTCTGGTTGGGTCCATTCCATAGGTTTTGTCGGCATTCTGAAGATAACCGCCTTAATCTCTTGTAGCGCCTCATCGATGCTTGCAAAGCCATCTTCAAAGTTGAAGGTCAATAAGAACCCTTCCTTCAATATATCCTATTCCGCAGTGCCATGGTGAAGCTCCGTTTCCAGATACCAATTCATGGGAATTGTATCCAAAGTATGGAAAAATATGTGTACCCACTCTGGCTACGATTCTGTCCCCCATGCTTTAGTCCATTTTTCTAGGTGTTGACAAGTTTAATCCTCTCCACGGATAGAGACGATCCCTCTAGACCAATGAGTGGGTCTAGCAACTAAAGTGACAATCATCTAGACATATTCCTAAGTTATAATTGAAAAGTATAATGAAAGAGATAACCTACCTCATTTTGATGTTATTATGATTTCCTTTGTTGAGGGCCTTGAACCGCTTGTGTCACAGACTTGTTCCTGCTTGTGGAATGTAAGACGGATTAACCAAGGCTTGCGAACCATATGGAACATAAGCTTGTTGAAGTGGAACCTGACTCATATAAGGCTATTGATATTGGACGTTACTTGACCCGAATGGACTAGTAGGGTTAGGAATAACACCATGATAAGGTTGGTTGACTCCAACCATGTGAGTTTGTAATCCACTCACATTGGTTTCACCTAACATAAGAGGAGTATTCGGATATTTACCCCCAGGTGGTGGCACATTTTCTCCACGTAATGAAGGGGTAGAAGAAATTACTGAAACATGACCTAAAATAGTCGATTAAACTGAAAGGGTCAGTTGAAATGACGAGACATGCTGGGACAGAATGGTAGGTTGAACAGGAATTGATCTGACTACAGTTTGTACAGAAGTTAGAGAGGTCATTTTCTGAATGACCGAACCTGATGTAGGCATAGCATTAGAAGACCAAATGGGGTTCTGATCCAATGACGAGGCACTAGGAGTACCTGAAACTGACTGAGCTAAAGTGGTATAACCATGTGGCAACATGGGTCCACTAGTTTTAGAAAAGGTGAGAGACGAGACTCTTCCTGTATAAGGAAAGCCTTCTAGAGGAAATTCATATCTTTGCTCATCATCAATGTGAGGAGTATGGGTAGTGGAAACTTCTAAATGACCCAGAGAAGAGGTTGGGATTTCACCTTCTGACTCCATGATGGAAACAATTGGTCACGAGGTACTCATGATGTATGAGGAGATAACTCCAAAGGAATACCTGGTTGATCGTACGGACTGTAAGGACATTGAGGAGATATCACAACAGGATCAAACAATGGATTCGATGAATAAATAACAAGCCTCTGCAAACTCTCAGGAGTCAGCGGACTCTCAGTGGTCTGGATAGGATTATTAGAGGTATCCGGATCAGATTATGGAGGTGACCAAGAATCTGAAGGAGGTGGACGAGAAGACAAAGGTTGGATGTTTGGAATAATTCCAAGTTCAAAACCTTGATCCTCAAGTTACTGAGGAAGTTCTGGATGAAGTCCTTGGGAGGACCCTTCAGTATTAGACAATGAAGGGGAACTATGAGATGAACTCAATGGTTCAGCCACGATGACTTCCTCTCAAAAGAAAAAAAGGAAAGGAGATTTGTTTAGGGATTTTAATAATCTTGAAATTAATAGGGAATTACTCAATATTGGTCCAAGAAGCAACTGCTTGGGTTCGACATGTTTATCATGGGCAGTTATTTTTAGAAACAAAAAATTTGCCTTTTCATCTTTTAAGAGTCGAGAAAAGGACGAAAAGGTGACTCTAGTTGCTTTCAATGATTTAGCGAGCTTGAAAGGATAAGTTGATCAATGATATTTTCACATTTAAAGAGTCATAAAAGATCAAAATGACTGCTCAGGTGAATCTAGGTAAAAGGAGTACCAAGTAACCGTGAAATGCAGTATACACCTCAGAAATAAATTTACAAGGACTTGATGTATGTGCAGGAAATCTCCCCAAATGTTGTGTTTGGTGTATCACATTTACAGGGCAAAAGACTCGGCTTCCTATGGATAATGGTTTCCAACCTATGGGGGTCTTCCTTTATATATGCGATCATACGGGGAGCACAAGTCCGTGCTAGCGCTGTCTAATGCCAAAGAAAATGACAACTACTAAGTTTTAAAGACATTGGAACACGTCTCTAGCCTAGAAAGCTAAATATGAATGTTAATGTTTCAAGTGATCCTTAGATTAATTAATAGATTTTAAAGTTGATCTTGGAATTATGTTTCAATTTCAAGGCCTTAACGACGTTACCTATTCCTAAATGCAAACTAGATGAAGAAATGAAATCCTTCAATTCGATGAAAAATTATCTATTTAGGGAAGAAGATCACTCAAATCATGCATCAAACCAAATGCAAAAGTGAATCCATGACAATCTTCAAATGCTAAATGAAAAATATGAAATCTAATATTTCATATGATAAGCAAATGCAATGCCAAACAAACCTTAAATCAAAATTTCCTTAAGATATAATGATGATTTTTTCTCTTATTCAAAATGCAACCAAAGTAATCTAGTGAAAAAGTAAAAGAGAATGCAAGCAAGCCAATGAATATGAAAATCTCTTTCACATCAATGATTTGAATGCAACCCAAAATGCTTCAAAAACTATGAAAAGAATAACACTTTCACTTTCACTTTTCGAAACACAAAATTCAAAGAAAACACTTCTTTTTTATTCCAATGAGACAATCGATTTGTAATCTATCATTTTTCAAAGAGAAACTTAAGAAACTTTCATAGTATCTACTAATGAAAACAACTTAAGACACAAGAATTAAAAGTGATCTGAAAAGGATGTCTGAACACACAAAGACTCTTTAACACAGGAAATTGATCTCTGATATCTGATGGGAAGACCAACGAGTGGACTAAGGTTGACCTAGAAGACCTAGAAACCCTAAAAGGCTAATCAAACTTACAACATACTAAAACCAAGTTAAAAGGTGATTGAAATCAGACAATAAAGGAGTCAATGAAGATCATACTAGTAAATCACTAGGAGAAGGAAAATTGAACTGGAAATAAGAAGACAAATCCTAAATTTCTTAATCTTCTGCAATCATCGCATATGTTAAGAGTTAAGTGGTGATCATCACTACTGTAATAAAAAAACCCATGATATCATCGTGACTATCAGGGTCAAACCCGCGATGGTCGAGAAAAACAAAAAAAAAAACTCAAAATCTTCAAGAACAGCTCAAATTAACAACCTTCAGGTATCTACCAGAAAGTGACACTAACTATAGACAAGTGGTGAAGTCTAAAAATGAATGGTTGATAAAACTCGTCAAAAGACAAAGTGAAGGAATGGGAGGAAAGGATCATAGGCTCCCCAATGGAGTCGCCATTTTTTTGACAAGGCTAATCCTCTCTGCGGACAGAGACGATCCCTCTAGCCCAATGAGTGGGTCTTGCAACTGAAGTGACAATCAACTAGACATCTTCCTAAGTTATAATTGAAAAGTAGAATGAAAGAGATAACCTACCTCATTCTGATTTTATTCTGATTTCCTTTGTTGAGGGTCTTGAACCGCTTGTGTCATGGACTTGTTCCTGCTTCTCTCAAGGCTTATGTACCTGCACAAGTGATCAAGAGACAACAAAGCATGCCAAAACCAATATCAAATCCAATAAAAACCTACTTACTTAATCAAGGAATTCCAAGCTAATACATACATGAATATTTATATTTTGGGAAGATGAACCAACAATTGTATATTATTTAAGGAATAAAGGGAAGCTTACAACCATAACTTTGATGTTGAAAGGCTCTCCTTGAGTGGTAATCCAAGTCCAAGCCAAAAAACTCTCTAAACACTCCTTCTCCAAGTCTAATGAATAGCCTCTAAGCACAAGCTCAAGACTTAGGACTTCTCCAAAGATAGGATTAGGCCCACATCTCAAGGAGGTGGCTCATAGGGATAAGACAAAGAGGTCAATTTAGGAGGATTCAACCTCATATAAGCGAAACTACCTCCAGCTCGCCGCTATGGAAGCTTCTATATCACGAAGCTTCTCATCCTCTTTGGGAAAATTACCTTTTTGGGATCATCACAGGTATGCAAGGGAATAGAGCAATGCCATCACGGGTCAAACACTATGAAACAGACGATCATCGTGGTTTTAGGATTCATAAGAGAGATGGCTTTCATTTTAGGGTTTTTAAGTGCTATTTCGTTAGGGAAGTCTCAAGACATTTTCCAGGCAAAGTTAAAGGAGGGATTTGAGTTGTATACATGGATGAGTATACTCTATAATGGTCATGTTTCGGGCACTTCAGGGTGTGTCACAGGGAAGTGCAAGAGGCGTGAAAAAATAATGTGTAACACTAGGTGATCACGAGGATCATCCCTTCCATTATATTTCTCAGTCATTCTGGTGTTAACACGCCCAAACCGCAACTTCATCATTCTTCTGTAATTTCGCCATCCAACAAAGCTATCCTTATATGTTCCCCACCATCGTGCAGGCATAGCACGCAATGCCAACTCTAATGCTTGGAAGTCGTGATCCTCAGGGAATTCGCGCTCAAATTCATGCAAAAACAGATCAACGTCAATTAAACCATCATAATAGGGTAATTTCCTTACCTCCAACGAAACACAACACAGCAACTTCGTCATCATATTTCATCGCAATGTACACACTTCATGCAAGCAATTTTGCCAATGTTCTAACTCCTCGTCTGAATCAGAGATGCAGGAACTCTTTCGATCCCATGCAATCCTCCCATATGCCATCAAATTGATGCAGTCCTGATCTCACACTTTTATTTGGTATATTTGATCCATTTCATCATCACTTCCTTCATAATCGTGGATTGTTTCAGTATATCGCACCCCTTCTGCAGGGTCCAACGGTACTACAACCTGAAGCGGTTTTCTTCAAACGGCATTGTCTACTTCATCAAATTGATGACACCATTCATATCAATGAGCAGGGGGTATGGATTATTGTAATTGACGATTTCTATAACCTCAAAGTCACCCATCGCGCTCGCACCTTCTATATCAACTATTACTCCATATAATCGTCCCATGGGGATGATTTTATGTTGGTTCGCCATTCTGAGCTGAATCGGAGACCACTGTAGTACAGGTCTCCCCATTATTTCCCATGTTTGTTTTGGTAATACGTTTGCATCAGACCCCAGATCCAAGATGACCTGGTCCATCTCATAATCACCTATCTGCACAGTGAGCCTAATCTCACGCCCTGTTCATGCCTTACGTTTGCTAGTTTTTCTAACCACCTGCTGTCCATTAGGAACCTTCTCTTTGCTGTCACATTTGTTTATTAATTCCTGCAGGCCTTCCACAGCTTTTCTATCATGCAGCAGTTTTATGCAGGTCTCCAAAAACGTAGTGAGTATAAAGGGATCAACCTCTACAGGTGCGCTGGTTTCTTGCACCTTGTTCTGGCTTCCTGAGGTGGAGGCCTCAACGAAGCTCTTCTTGGCTTCCATAAAAGTTTCCTTATTACGATTTAGATCAAATACAACTTCTTTCTCTGGGGCCTTGCAGACCCATTCGTCCTCTTAAGGTTGTTTACCCTTATCATCGCCAGTAGATATTCCACTTCTAAGCACTATAGTCATGTTTTGATCCTCCTTGCGGGGCTCAGCTCTCATCATCTGTAAGTTATGCATAGGCCGTTGAGGATGCACTTTCTTCTCTAGCATTTTAGCTATCAGCACCGGGCACTCTACTATAGTATGGTCAAACTGGCTGCAGTATTTCCATGATGAGCATGTATGATTCTGGCATTCCTGTGCATAGTGCCCTGGTTGTCCATAGTTGTAGCAAATAATCTAGCCCCAAACCCTACTAGGTCCTCCTCCTCCTCGGCCCCATCCTCCACCCTGATAACCTCTGCGCACTCCTTCGACGCTCTTCTCTAGAGGTCGAGTTTCTACTTGCATCCGGTATGTAGGTGTTATTTCCATCATCATCTCATAACTTCGATAGTGGCGCTCAGCGTGGCCCACAAACTTGCAGAAGTTACAGAACAACTGCTAGGGTGTCTCGACGAACTTTTGAAGTAAATGACAATTATCTGTCGCATGTTATTCAGTAACTTGACAAATAGCACACCACAGTGCAGCCCCCACACTCGACCTTGTTGGGGATTCTGGCTTTAGGGGAATTGGTCCCCCTCCTGTAATATAATTTGTGTACATGGGACAGTGGTCTTTATCGTGCCCTTGGCCCTTTCACTTCAGACACTAGACTTCCACGCGCACTTCTAGTTTAGTCTCCTTTTCTTTCTTCAGACTTTTTAATTCTAGGTGTAGGCTCTGTAACTGAGAGTGGATCTACTATACCCCCAAGGTGGCATCCTGAATAGGTGATGCATGTAACCTCATCACGATCTCCAAGGATTCTGCCTGCATTCCTATCTTCTATTGTGAAAAAGCAATTCTCATGTGGGGCAGAAGCAAAGCTATAAACCATTCACGATGTTGACTATCTGTGAGCTACACGTTAGATTCTTGAATCTGACACTTCAACCTCTGATCTAATTCCCAAGGTGTCTCATTGACCCACATCATGATTTCTTTGAATTTGATTACTGACTGTGAGTCAGAATTAGGCTTACTAAAATCTGTGTTTAAAGTCTCCTTAGTCTCTGCTAGTGATGCAAGAGGATTATCAGAACAATACTTAATATGCCAAGTTAGCACGTGATCCTGCAGAGCGATAACCAACTTTGCCTTATGTATATTGTCATCAATAATATGTTGTGTTGTCCACACAGCATTCGCAAAAAACCAAAATTGTTTTGTATCTTCACTCCCTATGCCCTTCAAAAACTACAGCTTCATTACGAACGCCATGTTGAATGGTGGTGGTGGAGGCGGAGGGGTGGGCGAAGGTGTATGCAGTGAAGGTAGAGGCAGAGGTGGAGTGGACAAATGATTTACTCGAGGAATCCCCTGAGAGATTAGGTGAATAATGCTTCTCGATGGAGTCCGTTATGCCCCTTCGTCATCACTTGGAGGAGGTCCAATCAATGGACTATACTCTGATGTTGATCCTTTGCGATTTCTAAAGAATCGTCCACTTCGCGTAGCTCCAAACATCAAGGTAATGAAATCACCCGTTTTTCACATAACAACATTCTAATCCAAGTACTCAGTGATCTTAAATACTTACCTTGTGGTCCTTTGAAAAATCGTCGCTCTGCTTCGTTATAGCTGATTGAGGTATCAACTGCAAATTCTGTAACAAATCCTCCTATAATTCAGTCAATCCAATGATCAACAACCCGTGTGATCTTGTTTTCAGAGGTTTCTATCAGTCGCACTAATTTTGGAGTCCAAGCTATAGGATTATCGAGCTTCCACCTTCCTTGGCTATCTGTTAATTTAGCCAACCATTCATACATTTCAATGGGGAAGCTGCAGAAGAAGATCTCGCGTATCTCCATATACAAATACATGTTCAACCACTCTTCCTTCGACAGGCGCGGATTTCTATTTTCTTGCACCGTGAACTCGTGAATCTTCTGATCCAATCACTTTTCAATTTCTTTCTTGGTCGGATTCCAATGATGCGACATCACACATCTCTTTCAAGCAGATCTTGTTCCCAAGAATGTAACCATTTGTTTTCTTAGGGGGTCCTGACCCAGGTTCAGAGTTAGCTGCACCAACCAACAAAACCTTACACTACTGGCCCTTTCATAAACAACCTGCATAGTGTAGGCTGCAGTCTCACCTAAAGCGGTATGGGGGGATGCAAGAACCAAGCTTCTACATCCACAGACTAGTGTGATATCTTTCAACTCTTCAGATCTGCCACCGTGCAGATCGATAACCTCTTAGGGCTTGTCACTGCAACTCCGTCAAATAGCCTTCAAACCTTCATGAAGGTCTAAGATCAATCTTGCAGACCTTTAACAGTCAATTTGTCTACTTACACGCATCAGATAGCAGTCCTAAATTAGGGTTCGCGCAGATTTACTTAATTTATTAATAAACATCAGGGAACCCATCAAAGCCTTGGCAAAAGTACTTATACATGCATTGCGTACATCATTAACACTTATTCAAGAGAATAGTATACCATTTAATCAATATTCCATAAAACACATCATTTATCGACAACATATAACATTAACAGGAATAGAGATAAACAGAAATACGCAAGAATTCTTCATAAACTATCTTTATTGATCTTCAATTCAAGGTTACATACTCAAAACTGCCATGCGCACACAGCCACAGGGGCCCGTGCACTCAGCTGCGAACTCTACCTAGGCCTCTGTGTACTCAGTTGCAGAGCCTTTCTTCTATCTTACCCACTTCTCTTCACTATCACTTCCCATTCATTCTTAATTGCCTTAGACTCTCTAAGACACACCTATTTATAGCCTTTTTCATACAATGCCATGGTTCGCAGACCATGGGTGAATCTTAAACTGACTCAAACTTTACATAAAACAAGGGGCTAAACCCCTTTGATTCTTATTCATCTACGCGCTCCGCATCCACAAATCATGGAGACTTTACATTATTTACACAAACTATACCAAAATGTGGGTTATCTTAACCCCAAAACTGACCTAGGGGACCCCATCCCAAGACTCTGGATGCAATTCCTTATTCAAACCACGCTTATTAACCAACCCAGGACTAACATAGCTATAATTAGATCCAGGGTCAGTCAAAATAAAAAAACTTGATCACAAAGCTTACCATCCATCTCAATGATAGATGCATGGTGTTCTACCTGCCTATTGTCCACTGTTGCATAGATACGCGGAATACTCTTACCAACATCCCCAACAGTCTGTGCCTCTTATGCATTGTATATCTTAGTCCTTCCACCCTGATGCTGCGAACAATCTCTCCTACGGTATTCCTCACCACATTTCCAACACTCCAACTGACCAGTGCCCTCACCTCTATGTTGTTGTTGCTATTGTTGTGACCCATGTCCTTGTCTAGTTGCATTAAACTTCTTTCGTGGTGCCATATTTTCTTTCCCATCTGCATTTTGAGGCCTTGTCCTCTAAGGCTACCATTTACCTCTACCTTTTTCTTCTCCCTTCCATCCATGCTAAGATTTATTATTACGTTTTGAATTCTCATAGAAATGCTTCAATTTCCCAATGACTTCCTCAAGTGTTCGAGGCTCATCATACTCAATCCGATCTCTAAATGCTAATGGAAAACCACTGACAAATATCTAGACTTTTAGCCTTCTCATTAGCAAGATATGGTACATACCTCAATAGCTCCAAAAACTTGGTTGTGTACTCTTCATCTATCATTGATCTCATATTTAGCTCATAGAATTATTTAGCCTTACTATCATAATATCTTTCTTACAAGTACTTCTTCCTGAAAAGCCTCTTGAACTTCCGCAAACTCAAGTCATCTGTCCTAATATCTCTAACCCACTTAACATTTTCCCACCAGATGTCAGCTTTACCTTTCAAGTTGAAGATAGTTATTTTGGCCTTCATGTTGTCTGTGTACTCATGCAACTCAAAGAATTTGTTCATCCCAAGTATCCAAGCCTCTGCATCTTCCAGCCTCTTGACATCTCCATCAAAAGTAGGTGGTTTTTCTTTCTTGAATTCATTCGGAAAGTATCCCCTATCATCCCTCATGCAAGGGTGATAGATATGATGATCACGATGTCTATCAGAACTAGAACTAGAATAGTGACTCTACTCATCACCCCTCCTATCTAGAGTGTCCAACAGCCTGCCATCTCTCACTGTATCAGATCTATCGAACTTGTGTCTACCAAGAGACCTACTATCATATGCCCCATTAGTTCCATCCTCATATCCATGGCTGATCTCAAGCGGCCCTTGTCACTGCAATTCCGACAAACTCTAAAGAAGTATAGTATTAACCTCGGCTTGATTCTCTTGTGCATGTATGATCCTGTCATTATCTAGTTTACGACTCCTTATCTCTTCCTTTAAGCTCCTCAATGTAACTGCCAAATCAGAAGGATTCCCAACACCATACTGCTCTTTTGATTCGTAGTGAGAGTCTTTGTAGTCAACCATCTTGCTAGCCATTTGATATTTCTTCGTGCAATGCATAATATGTCAGATAAACTAAATCACAATAAGTCGACATACCTAGTATAGCTATGGGAGGATACCTTGTCTGCAAGATCAACAAAACAATGTGATACATGTATAACATAATCATAACAGCATATAGACATATGTAAATAAATGTATCAACACATAAACATCACTCTAGTTAGTGTCCAGTCATCAATGCAAGGCCATATCAACAATGCATGCTATGACCTCATGCATGATAACAACCACTACTATAGTGTACAAATTGCCACATGCAACCAACAACATGCATAAGCAATGCCTAATAAACTACACATACACATAAACACATGTAGTCGAACATAAGCGATCAATTCTTGTAATCAACCTACAAGGTCGATACATGTAATCAAAACATATAAGAATGTAACCTAACATACAAGGATGTAAGTAGGCGACATAAAATCAACATGTAACCGACATATAATCCATATGCAACCAGTCACATACTCATGACAAATACATTTCACGAAATCAATATCTAATTCTCCATATCAACCATACTGCAACCATAATCAATCATCAAGACATGTAATAAGCAAATGAAATGCAAGTGTAAGAGACACGCATGCAACCGACATGCATGCATGACCAACACAAATTGTCTATCCAGTCCGAGAGTTGAATCATTCTCTGATACCACTCTATAACACCTTCCTCCCACATCCACCCAAGTAATCATGCCAACTGGGGTAAACATGAGATGAGAGGCTACTATGATCATATTCGAACTCCTATGTGATGTTAAGGAAGTGGAATCGATAGAACATCACACACAATCATCCAACATCATCAACAGAACCCTCAGGAGACAAGTCAGCCACTCAGACAGCCTGTCCTTGGGTCCCACTGTTGTTCTGGATATCTTAGGCCATAGTCGCTCTCATGCTATGGGCAAGGGAGCGACCAGCAACCTAAAGTCTCTCTCACAGGATTGCCTGCCAATGACGAGAGACCAAAATTTCCAGTTTTGTGCCAGTGACCCTGGGATTTAAGCCACTTTTTCAAGCCCAGATCCCAAGCCACTACCCAGAATGGAGTGATACCTTAGAATCAATGAAAATATAGGGAAATAATGATGCAAAATAAATAAAATGAATAAGACCATAACCAAACCCCTACTAGCCATGACAGGAATTTTGTCAAACATATCATCAACATGTAACCTACAAGTGTAAACAACAGAATTAAGTGTAGGGATCTCATACTTATCTGATAATTGTTGTGAACCATTGTTCTCTCAGGTCATTTGTTGCATTAGCATCTATTAGGCCATAGATACACTATCCATTGATTTACAAGTAGAAAAAATGTTGAGAGCCATATATAGTTGTTGTCGTAAAATATAAATATAACCAGCATAATAGGAACATAATTACCATAAACATATCAACCATCAAAATCCACATATACATCAATACATTTGCACATGGAAATCAAAGGGATGAATTTCTCATTAATGAATGCAATGAACCAACGAGAGATGGGACTGCCATGTTCCACCCGACCATAGATTGGTTGAGCCAAGTCTCTCTTCAGCCAATCACCCCCATGTCATATTACAAGCATGAATGTGGGACTCATAGAACATACTAAAAACACCAATCGACATGGATGCCATCAGATTTCTCCGCCTACACCGTGAAGAATTTGAGTGCCTCCTAGTCTCTCAGGCTTTCCCATGCATCCACAGTCTGATCCAAGGATCATTAGGCCCTACACTGAGACATACTCTCCAGGATGTACCGTGTATCCCATCCCAGGACCACTAGGCCCAACGGAAACAAAATCCACCTCTTGGCTTTACCGTATATCCCGCCATTCACCATAAAGGATTTCTAGGCCCACCAAGGCACATAATATGGCTTTACCACAACACGCAATCCAGTTCATGGGTTACTAGGCCCGTGGCTTCGTGATCCTCAGTCCATTTCAGGGACCACTAGACCATGTGTTTGTCAATTCAGAGATCCACCCCACTCAGCCTCGAATCCAATCCGACCATCCCACATAAACCAAATGAGAGAACCCATCTCATCAAAACTATCAAGAAATGGAAAGGCTAGGCTAAAAATATTGTCACACCTAGAAAAACCCATGCCATGGTAGAAAAGAAACACATGCAATCCCATGTATGCCAAATATAGCAAGGAAAATACACATGCAAGTTGATACCTGCAATGAATCCTGTTGTAGCTACTTGATCCTACCTTTCCTTGCTTGCTCTTTGCTTCTTTTTACCTTCTTTGCCTTTCTTGTTCTAATGCCAAAGTGCTCCAAGAAACTCTAAGTGTCCAAGAGCGAGAGAGAGAGAGAGAGAGAGAGAGAGAGAGAGAGAGAGGGAGAATAATGAAAGAGCTCCAAAACTCAACTGACAAAAGGTTACCAACTGATCCTCAAAAGCCCTTTTATGAATGAAGCCTCTATTTTCTTCATTTTCCATTATTTTCCTTCATTTTCCTCCTCACATGCAACCTGTGACCTTTCACCTCCTTTCTCTACTAATTTCCATTATTTTCATAAAAATGTGCCAAAAATGTCATTTTGCCTTCCCAAAGCCTTAGCCATTGCCTTAGCCAATTTCCTTAGCCACCAAATGAACACCCCCTAGGATGTCTTGCCCAACATTCAACTTGGAATAAGTGTCCCATCGACAGTGGTTATTGTTTTTAACTTTTATTACATGGAATTTTTACCAAGGCTACTACACTAGATATTGGAAAATATGTCTAAAAATCACATTATTTAACCCCCTACCAATATGAACATAATCCACCTTCTCAATTTAAAAAACCCCTACTTTCACTAAATATTGTAGGTATCCATTTTTTCATTGACATTTTTTATATCCATTTAGATTTTTTCATCTCCATTTTTTATACCTACCAATATAAAAACCATTTATCCCCTAATATATGCTCAATATATTATGTCATTTTTTCCTCAATATATATCGCCCAATATGAATGCACATGGTATGGTATTGCTCCCCTAGTGAAGCCCCGTGATCAAATTACCCAAAACGAACGAGAAATCAGACGGTGCCTATCTGATTCATAGAAGAATATTGTAATTTAATGGAAATGGCATTGAGGTTATACTCCCACATAAAGAAATACTCCCGCAAGTTGAAATAGCTTCTCCTTTTTTCGTCTCCTCCATGACGAGGTCTTACTCGTGAGGACCTTTTTTACAAGGTCGTCATGCCTATTGATGTGGGAAAACTGAATTGCCTGCAGCATGCAGAGAAATATTCCCCCCTCGACGTTGATTCCAGCAAGAATCTATCAAATTTACACCATGCAGTTACTTAGCTAATATATGGTGTTAAACATATTGTTCATAAAAACAACGAAACCGTTGAATTCAATGGAACGTTTTCAAGGTTATAACTATTCTCATAAACTTTTAGGAAACTATGTGTTTTGGGTTACTTTTCAGAGTCCTTCTTTCTCACTAGTGTTTTGTGATTTTTTTTTAAGCTATTGGGTTTCGATCCCTGTATGAAGCTACTAGGTTTCGATCTTCATACCTAGTGCAAAATCATCTACTTATTAGCAAACTTGATGAGGGGCTTGTAGTATATTTATCACCACCATGATCATTCAATTCTTTGGTGTCTTGAATAACATCTGTGAGCCCTTCAATGAGACCGTCCATAAACAACTAAATGACTTGCATGGCATAGCGCGCTGCCGAATTGAACTTGCTTGGTTTTGCTGGAAGAATAAAGTGTTGATCATGGAAACCATTGATGACCCATTCAGTGTATTAGTAAATCCATGATGATCCCATTTTCTCACACTCTCCACATGTGTAGGATGATCCCTGGGTGTAGCAAGACCGTTGAGAGAGAAGCTTCAGAGTGTGAGAAACTAAATGAGTTACGTGAGACATTACCCATGAACGAACTAATTAATCTCATTTGTCAGGTTTTCGTTATTCTCCTTCAAATTCTCTTAAAGTGGTTTTTCTCTCATCTTTTATGGTGTTTAAAAAAAGGAAAAAAACTCTGTAAGTATTCCTACAGCAACGAAGAAGATCTTGGTAACATGAGACTTCTAATTAGAAGCATCCCCAGCCCATGAGTTGGAATTCCAATCCTTGATATGGTGCCATTCATATTGATCTACAGAAGTAGTAGTTGCCCAAGCATGCAAACTAGAATGGATTTGTAGACACTTCGTCCAAGTGTGCAGCTTAAATTTGTGAACCCAAGTGCTTAGATAAATGTTATGTGGTGTTGTTGGTGCCAGTAAATAAAGTGAAATCTATGCAGTTCCATATGTAAGATCTCACCAACATATGATTTGGAATAGATATGAAAATATCAGATTAAATATGAACACCATCGGTGACAAGATAAAATTGGACCACATATTTGGTCACCACGGTGGACTTTGAAGCTTAAAGGCCAAAAGGAATCAAGGGATGGAGCCAGAGTCTTCTTGGCTTTGGGATAGATGCATTTCTTCAATACTGCAAGTTTGCACAAGATTCAATGACGAGGCTTAGTTATGCTATAGGTATTTTATATTTGATCCACTGCATTCTTATTTGGAGAATGTCCATTTGAAGCAATGATATAAGGAGAGGCAATTAGGATGACATTCTTGTATATTATATGTGTGCTTGGGGATAAAAATTAGCCTTCCTACTATCAAGTTTCTTGCATGCAAACAAATGAAAACAGAGGTTACACCTTCTTGTGTTTCCATGTGAATGCAGTAACTCTTTGAACTCATGCAGTGTGTCAAAATTTACAACCATTTGAACTTGACTGTAGATTCGGATATCAACGAGCTCATCCAGTTGACATTTTAATTAAACTCTCCACCATATGGTAGCTCATGTCAAATGTATATGACATTTTCATTTCAAAAATTTGACAGAGATGGATTGGGAGTGTCTCATTTCACCTCCCAAAATTGAGATGGCAGATTTTGGTCACTTAATGTAAGAATTCTTATCAAAGCAACAGTCATATCGTAATTTAAGTTTGACTAGTGTAACATACAATGTCGTTTGTATTAATCAATTAACCTTACTCATAATTAAATTTATATGGAAAAATACTAAGACTCCATGGAGTTACGTATGTTCATTGATGATTGATTTGAAATTAGAATTAGCAATTGTTCATTGCACAAGATTGCATAGCTTGGCACAACGAGTGAAGTTCATGGTGCTGAGCTCTGCACTCCCACACAATGAGTCAAAGTATATGAATATCAATATCAAATATTATTACCTATGAACTTATTAATCTATGCTATCGAGACAAACATATTATTAAAGCTTGTGCGGAGAGCTTGTGTGGAGAGCTTTCATTGTGTGGAGACCTTATGTGGAGAGATTTCATTGTGCAGAGAAATTTGAGATTTCGTTATCTGGAATTTTCTCGGCACTTCGCACAACATTTAATCAATTAATAACTGATAATGGTAGAGGCAGAGAATATATCACATTGCAACTATTACCCTTGTTTATAATAATTATTTATAGTTTCCCTTTTATTTATTTAATTTATTATTACCTTTATATTATCTCGAATAATTTTCATTATTATAAATCTTTATTAATATTAATAATCGTATCCTAGCTCAATATTTTAATTATTTTAATTTATTATTAGCTTTATATTATCTCGAATAATTTTCATTATTATAAATTTTTATTAATATTAATAATCGTATCCTAGCTTGGTTACTTGGAGGGACGGAGGAAGAGCGGAGGAGCGGCGAACTAGGGTTGGGGGTTTCTGCGTAGGCTTCTCTCCATGGACAGGGGCAGAGGAGGGAGCTCCACTCCCTCCTACCGCGAGGTAGTGGCTAACAAGAGCAAGGCATCTCCAGTTTTAGGCAGAGGTAACAGGATGGAAGGGGACAAAAGTGGGGAAAAGGAAATAGAAAGCAACAAGGAGAAGTAGCAGGACGGCACAAAGGATAGAGAGGAAAATGACAAAAAACAGGGAACAAAAGACAAGAAACAACAGGGCCCGTGCAAGCCCAAAGCTGAAGTCACTCCCAGAGTAATCTTAAATAACCCTGAGCTGCAGGCCCACAGGGATCACATGCAGACTTATGAAATAATATGAAAATTCATAGAACTATGACCCACCGAAAAGGCTTTAAAAACGTGGATCAGATACCACTGGAAGCCCAAAGGAGGCATTGATCTTCATCTAGGATCCAAAGGTTTTTTTACCGTGGTGTTTGCGAACATTGAGGACAAAGATAGAGTGTTTGAAGGAGGGCCCTACTTCTATGCAGCAGTAGGGCTCTACATGCGGCCGTGGATGATGAACTTCGTGCCAGAGCGGGAAACCTTTACCTCAGTCCCGGTTTGGGTAAGACTCTATTCGCTACCTCTAGATTACTGGCAAATAGAATCACTAACAGCCATAGGAAATAAATTAGGAAGGTATGTTAAAAGTTATGAAGCCATAAGAAGGTGAAAATATACCTCCTTTGCCAGGATTTTTGTAGAGATGGACCTATATAGAGCACTTCCGAATGAGGTCATATTAGAGGCATATGATGAGGAATGGGTGCAAACGGTTGACTACGAGCACATTCCTTTTAGATGTAGAAAATGTCATGAACACGGGAATCTTTGTTGGGTCCCTATAATACTAGTGATTACCCCATTACTATTGTAGTTATACCCTTATTTATATTGTTGTGCCCCTATTACCCCCACATTATTATTTCTGTGCCCCATAGAATCCCTCTATTGTTATTTTTGTGGCTTTATATTATTATTGTTAGGTCGGTTGGATTATATTGTGACTCCTTAGACTCCTATATATAGAAAGGAGGTTTTGTCATTGGTATCATCCAAGAATTGTTCATTTATGTAATGTAAAGGAGGTTTCCCCCTCGAAGAGGCTGAATTCTAAGGCGTTGATCTATCTTTTCTATCTTTTCTTGAGCTGGTTCCATAACATTTGGTATCAGAGCTTTGGATTCTAGGGTTTCGCTGCTCCAAACAGGTCATCGTGGCATTTTCGCTATAACCTTTTTTCTGTGACGTTTCAGAAGTCGCAAAAAAAACCCATTTGAGAAGAATTGGCGCTGAACCTTGGGTCCGAATTTCAGAGCTTTTCGCACGATATTTTCAGAGATATGATGTGAGGAAGTTGGTCCTTTTGCAGACTCCTGAATTACATTCAAAACAGGTGACCTGGGGAAAATCGTCATAACTTTCGCTCTGAGGATCAGATTGAAATTTCGTAGAAAGGTACAGAAAGAGGATGGACTTTAGTTTCTTGTGGGTGTTTTTTAGATCCAAAGGTCGAAACAGTGACTCGCGGCATGTCGTACAAGTTAGCTCTACTGAACTAGTCTATAATCAAGTCACTGTGGGAGACTCTTCCTTGGAGAATCCAATTTGGGTCAGACTTGTGGCATTGGAAAGAGGACATAGAGAGCTACTAGAGGTCACAAGTTCAGAACTAGATGACTGGAAAGTACAGAGATACATCAGAGGCAATATCGAGCTCCTACAAAGTGAAAAAAGGTGTGTAGATTTTTTAAATTTTTGCTTAAGCTTGGTTTGAAAATTTATTTTGAAGGAATTCAAAGGGCATAGTAGAGCATTATTATCGGTAACTGATGCCCCGAGGAAAGAAAATGCAAACACCTAGTAAGGAACCTGAAAGCTCTAGCATGACTCATGAAGAAGAGGAAGAAATGCTACATGATATATCAAAATTACAAGAACAAGTGCAACAAATGTCACGCTCACAAAAGTTAACAAATGCTAAGATAAATGGCGTGGAAGCTAAGATAAATGGCATGGAAGCTAAGATGAATGGCATGGAAGCTAAGATGGACAATTTGAAGATAGATTTGAACACAAATTTGAAGACAGGCATGGCAGATTTGAAGACAGATTTGACTAATTTTCTACAAGAAATACTTACTAATGGTGAAAAGGTAGTAAAGGAAACTCATGATGAGAACAAAAGAAATGTTAATCATGATTCCATAGACGCTAATGTTGGATCGAAGAATCACCACATTCCAAAAATCGATATGAGGAAGTTTGATGGCAAGGATCCCGCCACATGGATATTACAGATGGAGCAATTCTTCGATCTCAATAATGTGCAAAACACACAAAAGGTACGTATGGCAACTTTATATTTGGAACCAAATCAGTTTGTATGGTATCAATGGCTTTGTTCTCGTAAACAATTTATCACTTGGGCAATTTTTACGGAAGAATTGATAGCACATTATGAGGATACAAAAAGCAACACTTTTTTTAGCCAATTGATAAGTCTCAAACAAAAGGGTTCAATAATGGAGCACATTGAGGAGTTCCAAAAATTGAACATAAGGGTAAAAGATATTCCAGAGGAGCATAGGATTGATGTGTTCATAGGGTCTTTAAAGGATAATATCCAACATGATGTGCACCTTTGGGAACCTGATTCATTAGAGAAGGCATTCAGGTTAGCAAGAAAAATGGAAAGCAAAATTATGGCAACTAGGAAGCATACCATTCACAACTATAAAGACGGAAGTGTTGTTGCCCATAGTCTTCCACAACCTACAAGGTTGACACCACAACAATTGGAAGAAAAAAGAGCAAAAGGGCTTTGTTACAATTGTGATAGCAAATACACAAAAGGTCATAAGTGTGCTGAGAAGAAATTATTCTACATAGATTGTGAAGAGGAAGAAGAAAAGGAGCAAGAAAGGTCAAAAGAAGAGAATATATTCCAGGAACAAAGCCTAGATGAAGAACAAATAAATCCGACCATATCTTGTAATGCATTGGCAGGAATTACCACTCCTCAAACCATCAAGATAGAAGGACAAATCAAGAAGAAAAAGGTAATAGTGTTGATTGATTCAGGAAGCACCCACAATTTTATTCATTGTAGGGTAGCAAAAGAATTGAATTGCTTCCTATATCCAGCACCAGAGTGTCAAGTGATGATTGCAAATGGAGGAACAATAAATTGTTCTGGAAAGTGCCATAATATCAAGCTATCCATGGGAGAATATGTATTGACTAGCCCAATGCTTTCCATTCCAATGGGAGGTGTTGATGTTGTACTAGGAGTCCAATGGCTACAATCCTTGGGTACAATAGCTTTTAATTTTCAAGAACTTTTCATGAAATTTTCTGTGGAAGGAAAGGAAGTTGAATTAAGGGGTATTGCAGGGAAACCAGGAAAGATAATCAGCTCTAATGGCATGACAAAGCTTCTAAAAAAGGAGAAAAGAGGTGTAATTGCACAATTATGTTCGCTAGATGTTTCCACATTGGAATCATCTATTTCTCCAGATCTCCAAAAAGTCTTGGACAATCATTCCAAGGTATTTGAGACTCCCAAAGGTCTCCCACCTATGCGTGATCATGATCATGCTATTCATCTGATTCCAGGAAGTGTTCCTCCAAACATCAGGCCGTACAGATATCCATATGTCCAAAAAAGTGAAATTGAACGTATGGTTGCAGAAATGCTAGAGGCTGGTATAATTCAACCAAGTCAAAGTTCTTTCTCAGCTCCAGTAGTATTGGTGCACAAGAAGGATGGATCATGGCGCATGTGTCCAGATTATAGGGAGCTCAACAAGCTCACTATTAAAGATAAGTTCCCCATTCCTGTCATTGATGAATTACTGGATGAATTGCATGGATCAATTTACTTCACCAAGTTGGATCTTCGTTCGGGATATCATCAAATCAGAATGAAGATTGAAGACATTCCGAAAACGGCATTTAGAACTCATGAGGGTCATTATGAATTTTTGGTCATGCCTTTTGGCCTTACCAATGCACCTTCAACATTTCAAGGTTTGATGAATTCAATTTTCAAACCATTCCTTAGAAAATTTGTGTTAGTATTTTTTGATGATATACTAATCTACAGCAAGTCTTGGAAGGATCATGTTGAACATGTTGACAAGGTGCTACAACTATTGGAGGAGAAACAATTATATGCAAAAAGATCCAAATGTTTCTTTGGAGTCCAGGAGGTGGAATATTTGGGTCATATTGTATCTCATGAAGGAGTTAAGGTAGACCCTAGCAAAATTAAAGCCATTAAGGAATGGAAAATCCCCACATCCATAAAGCATCTGCGAGGATTTCTTGGGTTGACAGGGTATTATCGCAAGTTTGTTAAGAATTATGGGAGAATAGCAGCACCTCTAAAAACATTATTGAAGAAAGATTCATTTTCATGGACTCCGGAAGCAACAAAGGCCTTTAAACATCTTAAAGAGGCAATGTGCCAAGCACCGGTCTTAGCTACACCGGACTTCACAAAAACCTTTATTGTGGAATGTGATGCTTCAGGAAATGGAATTGGTGCTGTTCTAATGCAAGATGAAAGACCCATTGCTTTTGAAAGTCGTCCAATCAAGGGAAAGTTTTTAAGCAAAGCTATTTATGAGAAGGAAATGTTGGCAATACTCCATGCACTTAAGAAATGGCGACCCTACCTAATGGGAAGACACTTCAAGGTAAAAACGGATCATGATAGCCTTAAATACTTTTTAGAACAAAGATTATCCTCTGAAGAGCAACAAAAGTGGGTCACAAAGATGTTGGGTTATGACTTTGAAATCATCTACAAAAAAGGGAAGCAAAATGTGGTGGCAGATGCACTCTCAAGAAAGGATGAGGATATGGAAGCATTGTTGTGTGCCATTTCTATTATCCAACCAGATTGGATAAACGAAGCAAAGGAGGAATGGAAGAATGACGAAGAAGTGTGGGCACTTATTCGAAAGCTACAACAAGATTCCAGTACTTCTGATACATTTAGCTGGAAAAATGATTCATTATGGTACAAAGATCGCTTATACCTCTGTAAGAATTCCCAGCTAAAACAAAAGATTCTTATGGAATTGCACACTTCTCCCTTAGGAGGGCACTCAGGATTTTTAAAAACTTACCACAGGGTTAAGAAGGAATTTTTTTGGGATGGCCTTAAATCAGATATTCAAAAGTTTGTGGCGGAATGTTTGGTTTGCCAACAAAATAAAGTTGAAACAATTAAGACACCGGGTCTATTACAACCTTTATCCATTCCAAGCCAACGTTGGGAGGAGGTTTCAATGGATTTTATCACAGGTTTACCCAAGTCTGAGGGAAAGAGTGTCATCATGGTGGTAGTTGACAGACTTACCAAGTATGCACACTTTTGTGCATTATCACATCCATTTAAAGCCAGTACAGTTTCTACTGCATTTATGGAAACAGTTCAAAAGCTACATGGAAACCCAAAGATTATTGTAAGTGACAGAGATCCCATTTTCACTGGAAATTTTTGGACAAAATTATTTTCTTGTCTGGGTACTCAGTTAGCTCATAGCTCATCTTATCATCCTCAATCTGATGGGCAAACTGAGATAGTAAACAAATGTTTGGAAGGATATCTTCGTTGCTTTGTATCTGATAAATAGACACAATGGGTCAAATGGTTGCCTCTGGCTGAATGGTGGTATAACACTTCCTTCCATACAGCAACAAAAATGACCCCATTTATGGCACTTTATGGGTACCAACCACCATCAATCACATCATATTTAAGAGAAAATTCTAAGGTTCAAGCAGTGGAACATCACATCGAACATCAACAACAAGTCCTCCAACTCTTAAAGGATAACCTCGTGTTGGCACAAAATAGAATGAAACAACAGGCAGATCAACATCGCAGTGAAAGAAGTTTTGATGTAGGTGATTGGGTATTCCTACGGCTACAACCATATAAGCAAATGTCCCTAAAGCAAACTAAGAAGGATAATAAATTATCACCAAAGTATTATGGTCCGTACAAGGTGTTGGAAAAGATTGGTACTATGGCATACAAATTGGAGCTTCCTGCAGCTTCTCGATTGCACCCAGTTTTCCATGTTTCATGTTTAAAGAAGGTTATAGGCGACAAGCTCCCAGTTCAAACAATATTGCCAGAACTTGACGAGGAAGGAAAAATTATATTGGAACCGGAAGCAGTCACAGAAACAAGAACTCGACAGCTACGAAATCGATCAATTTCAAAGTATCTTATCAAGTGGAAGAACTTATCCGCTGAAGATTCCACATGGGAGGATGAGAATTTTATGCAGAAATATCCAGAACTACTCAAGCGTTGAGGACAACACTTTTTTGAAGGAGAGGGGCATGTTGGGTCCCTATAATACTAGTGATTACCCCATTACTATTGTAGTTATACCCCTTATTTATATTGTTGTGCCCCTATTACCCCCACATTATTATTTCTGTGCCCCATAGAATCCCTCTATTGTTATTTTTGTGGCTTTATATTATTATTGTTAGGTCGGCTGGATTATATTGTGACTCCTTAGACTCCTATATATAGAAAGGAGGTTTTGTCATTGGTATCATCCAAGAATTGTTCATTTATGTAATGTAAAGGAGGTTGCCCCCTCGAAGAGGCTGAATTCTAAGGCATTGATCTATCTTTTCTATCTTTTCTTGAGCTGGTTCCATAACAATCTTCTTCGAGACTGTCTTATCAGTAAGACTAAGAACAACAGTAAACCTAACACAATGAAAGAGACAGATGGCTTTCACAAAGTAGCTCACAAGGGTAAAAACGGCAAAAAAGGGTCGAAACATCACCAAAGTGGAGACCAAAAAGGAAGGCCAAATCAGTTCCATGTTCTTGAAGAGGAGGAAGATGCAGCAGTCGAAAATCAAGTTATGAAGGATGGAGACGACAAGTAGGAAAAGGAAGAAGAACAAGATTAGGAAAAGGCAATGGAAAAACAAAAGGGGATCTTGATGAGTGAGGCAGAGATGGATATGGATCAGGAAATGACCCAGAGTGAAATGGAAATGGAAGACAATGAGTTACAAGAGATTCTCGACAAAGAAAACCTAGATCTAGAAGGGTTCTTGAGTAAGGGAACAACAGGTGGGGTAGAATCTCTACCACAAGAAGAATGCAATTGCATAAAGTAGTTATTCTTATGGAAAACTCAGACAAAAGGCTTGGAAGAAGATAACACCATGGAAAAACAAGGCAAGTAGGGATTGAAAGTGGTAAAACCAACTCCAGTATTGGCTCCAAGAAACCCGGGGAAAAAAAGGGGTAGAAAAAAGAAGAATGAGCTATTAATGGAATGTGGAAAGCTCATGATAGACTCAGGTAAGATGAAAGACCTAACCAGATACTCATTTTCCAATCAGTAATTATGAAGTTTACAACTTGGAACATCAGAGGTCTAGGAAGCAAAAGAAAACAGAGAATGTTGAATAAAAGAATGAAACAGGTAGCTCCGAATATAATTTTTGTCCAAGAAACGAAATGCTTTGTTCAAAAGATAAGAGAAATTAATAGCAAGTGGCTCAGCAGATATGAGTATATAGAAGTCAAAGCAGAAAATACTACAGGGGGTATCCTCATCCTCTGGAATCCCCAAAAAATAGGTATCATTGATGCGGAGGCATCTAGGAATTATTTATCAGTGGTTATATAACCAGTAGGAGACAGGGACACCTATCTTGTAACAAATGTTTATGGCCCTCAAAGGTTAGATGAGAAAATCAAGTTTATTGAATCCTTAGTGGAACTTTGAAACATATTTTCAGGGCTACCGTGGGTTATAGGAGGTGATTTCAACATGATTAGATCTCTCTTAGAGAAAAAAGGGGGCACGAGAGCACTAGATAAAGATTCCTCAGCTTTCCAATGTTTTTCAGAAAACATGAAACTGGTAAACATTGAAACCAATAATGGTCTTTGAACTTGGAACAATAAAAGAGGAGGGAATTCCCAGGTAGCCTCCAAGCTGGACAGATTCATGATCTCTGAAGGACTCATGCTTCTAGACAAGGAAATAATAGCTAATATTCTTCCTTATGGAGGCTCAGATCACTGGCTGATTCAAATGGAGATCAAGGGCATTGTCACCCCAAGAAACAAACCATTTAGGTTTGAAAATATTTGGCTTTCACACCCAAATTTCATCAGCAATATTGGAAAATGGTGGGCTGAAAACCTGCATATTCAGGGCTTATCCATGTTCATTCTACATAAGAGACTAAATCACATCAAGCAGAAGCTAAAGGACTAGAACCAGAAGGAATTTGGCAATATTTTCGCAAGTAAAAAAATAGTGGAAAACAAAATCCTAGAGCTCAACCAAGCTCTGATCAAGAATGGTTTTGACAAAGACAAAAATGATCAAGCAAAGCAATATCACCAAGAATGGGAAATGCTGTGTAAACAAGAAGAAATTTTTTGGAAACAAAAATCCAGGGTTCAATGGCTAAAAGAAGGAGATCGAAATTCTAAATTTTCCACAGATCTACCATTGCAAACAAATCTCACAACAGAATCTCTTCGATCAAGGACGAGAATGGCCGAATTCTTCAAACCCATGAGGAGATAGATGCAGTGTTAGTATTTTCAGGACATTGCCAAGGAAAACTTCTCAGAAAGAGAACCATTCATTAAGAACTTAATTAAACATATTCCTAAACTGGTATCAAGAAAAGATAATTGTAATCTCAACATACCTATGACGAAACAGGAGATTAGTGAGGTCCTCAAGGAAATGCAAAATGGCAAGGCACCAGGTCCGGATGGATTCAATGTGGATTTCTTCAAAGCCTGCTGGAATATTGTTAAAAGTGATATCGTAGAGATTGTTGAAGACTCCAAGCGGAACAAGACCATTTTGAAAGCTCTAAATACTTCCTTTATTGCCCTCATTCCAAAATAGGATAATGCTCAAACTCCAGAGAGATACAGGCCCATCGCCTTATGCAATGTTGTCTACAAGATAATTTCCAAGGTTGTGGCCAACAGACTTAAACCCCTGTTGCCCACACTCATCTCTGGGGAACAAACAAGGTACGTAGAAGGAAGACAAATTCTGGACAACATAATTCAAGCTCACGAGGTGATTCACTCGTTAACTTGCAACAAGAGAGCGGGTATGATCATGCAACTTGACATAGCCAAAGCATATGACAAAGTAAATTGGATGTACATTGAAAAAGTGCTCACAACATTTGGTTTCAATCATAATTGGGTCAGATGGGTCATGGCCCTTGTGACTACCTCCAGCTTTTCAATTTTAGTGAATGGCTCTCCTTCTGAACTTTTTCTCCTTTCCAGAGGTCTTAGATAGGGAGATCCGCTTTCTCCTTTTCTCTTCATCCTCATGATGGAAGGGCTGGGGTGGTCAATCAAGCATGCAAGAGAGATGGGAAAAATTTAAGGACTCCAACTTTCAGAGAATGGGCAAGTCTTGACTCATCAACAGTTTGTAGATGATACCATGTTACAGGGCATTCCCACTTTTAAAGAATCACTTTCTTACAAACATATTTTGAATGACTTCACGAAGGCCACAGGTATGGAAGTAAACCTTTCCAAATCAAAAGTCTTTTTCTTTAACACTCACATTGCCATCCAGAGAAATGTTTCCAGAATTTTAGGCTTTCAAAGAGAATCCCTTCCCTCTAAGTATTTGGGAGTTCCTCTTACTACTAAACCCCGACACAAAAGTATATGGGATCCTCTAGTAACAAAAATGCAAGAGAAAGTCAGGAAATGGACAAATAGAGCTTTAAATTTAGCTGGTAGATTGGTTCTTACTAAAGCAGTTCTCCAAGCTATCCCAATATTTATGCTATCAGCCCTCCCAGCTCCAATAGGAGTCTTACAGCAATTCCGGAATATTCAACGAGATTTTCTTTGGGGCAAAGAGGAAACAAGGAAAAAATGGAATTTAGTCTCTTGGGAAAAGATCTGCAAACCCAAGAACCAAAGTGGCCTGGGTTTGGACAATCCTGAGATTCTCACCAAGGCTTTTGGAGCCAAGCTTTGGTGGAGGTGGGTTAAGGATCCTAAAGCTCAATGGGAAAGTATCTGGAAGGAAAAATATGCCAATACCTGGTCGGATTCTAAAATCATACAGATGACTGGAATAGTGAAAGGCTCTCCCATATGGAACAAGGCTTGGGAGAATAGAGAAGTAGTTCAAACATACAGTTTCTGGGAAATCAGAGAGGGCGATCTGGCACTTTTCTGGGAGGACAAATGGCAACAAGAACCTAATCTACTGAAGGAAGAATTTTTAGGCCTCAAGCATGAGACTGACAATCAAGGTTTAGTAAAGGTGAAAGACTTTTGGGAGAATCCACAGAATGTTGGAAAATGGAGAATCTGGAAAAAAATAGAGGACAGAGGGGACAGGACCCTCAACAGGAAAGCAGAGTCCCTCAAGAAACTGTTGGATCAGAGAATAATTTTAGTCACGGAAGGGCAGGACCAGCTGAGATGGGGTAACAACAAAGAGGGCAACTTTAATATCAAGGAGGCCAAAGGTTTTCTCCTTGACCTGGAACCCCAAACTCCTAATAAAAATTGGCAGAAGCTTTGGAAGCACAAAGGCTGGATGAAAATCAAACTTTTTATGTGGTTAGTTCACCACAGGAAAATATTAACCTGGGACAACCTTAAAAAAAGGGGCATGCTGGGACCCTCCAGGTGTCTCTGCGAGACCCAAGAGGAGACTATTGAGCACCTTCTCAACGACTGTAGCTTCACCGACAGGATATGGGAATTTTTTACTAACATCTTCAAGCACTCTGACAAAGACAAAGAAAGTATTGCCAACACTCTAAACAACTAGAGAAATAATTTCTCAGATAATGAAATTCTCAACTCTGCCTGGAATCTTCTGCCCTCTTTCATTATTTGGAATGTGTGGAAGGAAAGGAACAAAATAATATTCAAAGAGGTAAAGTCTGCCTCTCTTAGACTAGTGGAGCTGATCATAAAACAACTAAAGGAGACAGTGAGCACCATGGTTAGGAATCTCCCCAAAAATCCTCCCTCTGTGGCAGAGTTGAGAATCCTCCAGTTGTTAGACATGCAGAGGCTTATTCCTCAAGGTCTAGATAGGAAAGTAAGCATGAGAGAAAAGGTGGAGGATTTCTGGCATCCCCCCCCTGAAGCTTTTTTAAAGTACAACATTGATGGAGCTTCCAAAGGCAACCTGGGGGATGCTGGTTTTGGAGGAGTTCTAAGGGATGACACAGGCAGCATTATCTCCCTCTTCCATGTTCACTTAGGAAAAGTCACTAACAACATGGCAGAACTAATGGCTTTGGAATAAAGCTTAGAATTTTTTATACAGAGTAATTGCCAAAATGTCATAATAGAAGCGGATTCTGAGTTAGTCATAAACGCTGCCAAGAGAATCAGTAATGGAACAGGGCCGGAAAAGGTCACAAAACATTGGAGGTTAACTAGAGTCCTGCAGAGAATTCAAGTGCATCTACAGGAACTTCATACTCTCATATTTATTCATGTGCGGAAGGTCAACAAATTGAAGGACATTCTAGCCAACCAAGGTGTCAATAGCAAGGACAACGCAATCTCAAGAAGGTGGAATACAATGGAGCAGAATAACCTGAAAAACCTCTGCCACAACCAGGCGGAGGAGGATAAAGAAGTATACAGAGGCAAAATAATTGAACTCAATCAGTAATGGTCAGCGGTCAGAGGGCTACTCCAAGTGGGATTAATAGGTGCACAAAGAAAGGTAAGCCAAGGCAGGAGGTTAAGTGGACCACGATAAGGACTTTTCTCAGCGCAAGGAGTCAGAGCTTCTCGAACAGAAGAAAGAAGCCATGGAATTTTCTGCGTCATCTTATTTTTTCAGTGACTGAAGTCAAAACCACCTCTGGGCGGTTTCGGAGAGATCGCACCGCTTTCCTGTCAAAGGTGGTTTTTGATTTCTTGCAGTGATGCCACAGAAAGCATGCCACGTGGAGGAGGGCCCGGTTCCAAATCCACTTTCCCCGCGCCCTAAAGGTCGATGACCTCGGGCGTGCGATACTCTGCTCAGCCATCCGATGGTGCCTGGCTAATCAACGCTCAGGATCCATCGTGCAGCTTGGTGGGGCCCGTGGTTTTGGTCAGGTTGGCGGTTGGCGGTTTTGTTTGCGATCGCACCGCTTTTTTATTAAAAGTGGTTTTAGTCATAATGGGAGCAACACCTTTAGGATTCCGACACGTGGCCAACGCGGGAAGTGGAAACCACCCTCCATCGCGAGGTAAGTTTCGCACAGGTTTGGTGATGTGATATTTTGGAGAGTCGTCCGATTTTGTGGGGTGATGTGAACCGTCGGATTTGTTGGTTCCTTTTTAGTGGGGCCCCATGTTTTGACAGAATTTTAGCTTGGGCTTCGTGGTTGGTTGCTTGTCGCTGCTCAGGCTTTTGGGGGGAAAGGTTCTTTATAAAGTTTGGTTTGAATGTTTTTACTGTTGGTAGTAGAATGATGCTTTTCTTTGGAATCATGCCCTTTGTTTCCCAGTCTCCTCTTGGAGTTCAGGGTTTATGTAAAGTTTGTAAATTTTTCTCGATTTAATGAATTAGAAGGAACTACTCTTGCTTTAGCAAAAAAATAATCGTATCCTAGCTCAATCTTTTAATTATTTTAATTTCATGTTCAACCTTTAATTTTTCTTATTTTTATATTTTATTATATAATAATTAAACCTATTATTAATCTTTTTATTATATAATAATTATACCTATTATTAATCTTCGATTTAAGGCTAATTTGACATTTTTTCTTTAATTTTCTCATCCATTCATAAAAAAAATTGAATTGTCATTTATTATTGGTTTTCTTATGATAAAATTTTATCTTTATAAACTTGAATCATGTTATCTCTTCATCATATTTTTGATGCATGTCCTTAAAAGTAGTTAAAATATTCACTTTAAATGTCAAATGTTTCATCAAACTTTTATACATTTTCATCCAAAAATATTTCTAACAATTTATATCTATTTTTTTAACATTGAAACAAATTACTATGGAAAAATTATAAGTTTTCTACTTCAAAGCTAATTAAGTTCCGCTAGAGATTGAGTTGATTATTTTTCCCCTCCTCAATGAAAATGTTTAAATCAAAATTATATATATCAATTAGATTGTACTAAAATTTGAGTCGCTTATTTTGTCCCTCCTCACAGGAAATTTTAAATCAAAGTTATGAGATGCACACAAACCATAGTATGGGTGAATAATATAAGTGTCTATATGCATAAGATAAAATAAAGTATAAGGTACACAAAAACAAAGGGGTGATAAGATGTAGGAGGTTTATTTGAATGGGAATCGGTGGTATGTTTCTTTGATGCAATTCCACTCGAAATCAGGAAGGAAATATCTCAGTTGGAGGCAAAGGAGTTTGGCGAACGTGCCTAGTTCTCTGAGTCAGAGATTGGCAGAAACAGTTTCAAATGGGTTCCTGACCCAGGCAAGTTTCGTAAAAGAAGATTACAATTTCTTCACTCCATTACTCATCATTGTCAGATGGATACTCTGCTTACTATGGTCATAGGAGACAAGCAAATTGACAATTACAAGTTGTTTGTGGGCTAAGAGGAGATAAAAAGAATCCTTCAAGACATCCAATATAATTTGGATGATATAGTGGTGAGACTGTCTACCATTGAACGCTATGTGCTCTCAGAATCAGATACTAAATTCAATGAACATCTTAAAGTGTCGACAATTATCAACAATCCAGCTCCAGCATCTCTGATTGTCAACAGTTCTGCAACATCACCAGTAATTATCTTGGACTAAAAATTCCACTCTCCAACTACTCTATGGGTCTCACAGTGAAAGTCTATGTTTTTTGTAAACGACCTTATTACTTTTTTTGTCAATTATAGTCTTTAGAAGATATATATGGAAAAGAGTATAAACTATAGTTTTTTTGGTTAAAACCAATAAGCATGATTACTTAATTGTTAACAGCTACAATCCTCACGAATCTTAATTAGTCATGGATAGATAAAAAATTTTGGACATTCAAAGCAAACTCTTGGATCAATCTAGTTCTACCAAATCATCTAACTATCTTATAGAAAAGTTTGTTGTGTAAACTATTCTTTTGACCAATAATAAAAACAAATAAATAAATATATATATAAAAAAAGAAAAAGCACATATGTGCATGTCATAATTGCTTGCATCCTATCGAAAAGACCTACCCCTGGTATTACTGATCCACCAGGACAGTTGATGTAGAGACAAAATAAATGATAAGCACATGAAGACGCATTACCTTATTTTATTTAAGGTCTATCACACCCTATATTCTATGATATAGGGGGGAAGACGCATTCCTTTCCAAAATTATAGGAGTTGTCTATAATGCGACTTTTTGAGATTCCGGTGACGGAATCCGGCGGAATAAATTGAGATGAAATCATGATTTGTTGCAGTTAAAATGGTTTTTTAACTGCATATTCGGATTCAGCACCCTGAAAAACCCCTGGGACGCTTTCATTGTGCAGAAACTAGTTATCAAACTTCGATTTCAATAAATTACTGCCCGATTTTCACCAGAAAAAATCGCCGGAAAGACTTTCAAAAAGTCGCGTTAAAGACTACGGCAAAATTATATGATATTCTATCTTAAATCCTCTCATAGACATGTATCTCACACTTTCCAAAACTATATCGCACGCCAAAATTTTGTCACGTGATACCATGTATCACATCCCAAAAATATCATGCCAAAATTTTGTCACGTGATACCATGTATCACATCCCGAAAATATCATGTAATATATATAGCCGCCAAAAAAATCAACAACACAAGACGTGGTGGAATATGACAAGGTCCAAAGTGCACTTAAGTAAAAGGGTTTGCATTAAAACTTGTCACCATGTATATTGAACCCTTTTCAAAATCAACCCTCACATGGTGTATCACATCTAATTTAAAATTGGTGTTGTTTAAGATTCAAAATTTACTCTGAAACGTGTGTCACACTTAAATCAAATCCCATGTGATAGACACAATGTTGCCATGCAATTCCAGGAAAATTAAATTATCTCACTGTGATTTATATAATGTTGCATTTCTTAACCACATCATAAGGTGGTGGCCGTTGTTTTTTATACAACCATTTTAGCATAAATTTTATGAGCTGGAATCATAAAATTTATATTAAAAATATGGTATATTTCCTATATATATATATATATTATGAGATGTCAAATATCATATTTATCTAATTTTTTAATAATATATAATTTCATATATATATATATATATATATATAATTCAAAAACTTAAGAATACATCATTTTAATTAACATATATGTGAAATCATTATTTAAAGCACTGGATGTGAGCTCCTTATTAAGTTGTAACTGAATTATTTATGTTAAAATTATTTTTCTCAAAATGTGATTTGAAGTCCCCGATCAGGGTGAAAAAGGCGGCGAAGAGGGTGATTAGTGTGAGGGCAAGGAGGGGCTATGATAAGCCACTTTGCACATGGAAATTATTGCAGGTGGACAGGACGGTTGACAAACTGGGCATAATTGTTAAGAGCAGCGGAGAGGGAATTATGAAGGCCAGAGGTGGTGCAAGAGACGGTGCTCCAGTGATGGGACAAGGGTCAGCTCACACAGAGGCAAGCCGAGGAGGAGTGGGTGATTATGGCAAATGCAGGCGACAGAGGGAGGTGGTGCAGCAGCACAAGAAAGGACGGCAAGAGAGAGGAATTGGATACGGGAGGAGGCACAAGGATAGGTATGCAGTTAATGCCTTTGGTGAGAGCGAGGACAAGGGTAAGGAGTTGGAAAACAGAGCAAGATATAAAGCAGAGAGGAGACAGCAGCGGGCTCGACTCCCCGTCCCTAGAAAAACTAAGTGTAAGGTAGCAGAGAGAAGAATGAGGAAGGCAGTGACTGATATGAGCAGGGGAGGAAGAGCTATGGGGACCGAAGGAAATTCGGTAGACTCCTGGGAAGAAATGGAACAGAACCAGGTAGGCATGGAGGAGGCGCATAACCCAGAACAGGGCAGTCAAATGCAGACAAGGAGAAGCGGAAGGGGGAAAGGGAGACCTTCGGAGGACAGGCAACCAGAAGAGGCAGGAATTCGAGAAAAGAAAGCCAGAGGGCGAGGGGAGGAAGGCTGCCTTGGAGCCCCCTCAGGCATAACTGGTCAAGGAAGTAAGGTAAAGGAGGGCAACAAAGCTGGCGCAGGACATGGAAGGGGCCGTAGAGGCAGAGGGAGAGGACGTCAGGCCGAAAACCAGGAGCGGAGCTCCCCTCCACCGGCAGGAAAATGACGAGGCAGGAAGACGTTGAAGCGACAAGTCCAGTATGCAAAGAGGGCGTATGGTGAAGAAACGAATGCGGATATTAGGAACATAATACAACAGTTGGAGAGAGAGGCTACACAGGAGCAGTCGGAGATCGAAATGGAAGACTGGGAGTATCTCTTGCTAGACCCAGGAAACACCAGAGGATGCATGTCCCTGTACAAGCAGGCTCTCCATGTGTAATGGGTAATGAAGAGGTTGCTAGCTAAAGCTATGGAACAGGTAGCTATGGAGATGGAAAATCTGGCCCAAGGCATCCCAAATCTGAATAAAGAAATGAAAAACCTCCAGATAACCCTTCTTATGCAAGATAGCAAGCTTGACGAGATATAGCAACAGCTAAAGAAACTTATTCCTGGAGCAAAGGAGGAGGATTACCAGCCGGGCGCTATGGCAGACTGACTTTTCAAGTTATGTAAAACGTCCCCTTAGTTAGGCTGCTGAGAGCTTGCTCTCCTTTTGTTATATTTTATAATGCAAATAGGAAACAGTGATAGCCTCTTTGAATGTGTAGTATATTTAGCATGGACAAGTAGACTCAATATATTTTGTTTCTGGATGGCAGTTAAAAACTTAAGGTGGCCAATAGACCCGGTTTCCCTTCGGGGCGGGTTGAGGCCACTGTATGTATGTACAGGCTTTAACTCGAATTAATATGAATGGTACCATGTTAGCTTACAAAAAAAAAATGTGATTTGAAGTCTTATACATTTGCAACTTATATATTTACAACATATATATTTAGCATCGAGGTATTGATATTGAAAAAAGATTATATGTTTTAATATGAAGACAGTATGTATGAATGATGGAGAAATAAAAACACCAACATCATGGTGAGGAGGAACCACCAATTTACAACAATGGCTCTGTAATTGTTATTTAAAAAAAAATAGTGAAGTACTAGATCAATAGAGCAACAATATGAAGTGGAGTTGGAATAATAAGTAATAAATATATGTAGCACAAAGCTAGAGAAATGAGGTTTATATAAATCTATTGAAGTACGTCTAACACCTTTGAAAAGCATCATAGATATGAAAAGATATCTAACAATCAACCAATATTTTACAAGGAGAAATGAAAATCCATTAGATTAATGATACCACAATATGATAATCCTTCAAACTTATATATCAAGACTTTGTGATTTTAGATTTCTACCACTTTAATCCCAGAATCATGCTCGAATAGAAAAAGTATATATTTAAAGTAAGGCATGGATTCTCCCTATATGCAAGTTCTCAACAAAAAAAGAAAAGTGACTTGTAGTGTATAAGTCATTAGCTATATTGTATTAGGCAAACTAATGCCAAGAGTCATGATGGCCTATAAGCACTAAAGGGTCAAATTTGAGGTGTAATTGTACATAACACAGGAAATGTAAAATTGATGATCATTTTTATTGTAAGCATGTTCTCATCGCCATATGTAAGATAAGGATAAAAGTTTGGAGCTAGAAGGCTGAGAGTCGGGGAGGTAGAAGACTTGTCAAGGGAATTTTAACAAATCGAGTCATTGTATTGAAGAAAAGAGATTTTTGGCTCTTGGATTTTCCATGCACTGCTTTTTTTTTCTGTAAGCTTTATAAAAATATTTATATTATAAGACAACTGATTTTATATTGATAGCTTTTGTCTCCCAAAAAACTTTGTGGGATCCCATAGACAAGTAGACTAAACAAAACATGTTCCCATGATCCTAGTTTTAGCCAAAAAAGACAACAATAGACACTTAGTAATATTCTAACTATCTCACCCATTAATAGTTACATGCATTGGTGGTGTTGGGTAGTTAAAGAAAACAATGCTCACATAATATAGCATACTAAGACATGTTGAGAGCCATAGAAACATAGGAGAAGTGAACATAGCATAAACACAAATAAGAGGTCAGGCACCATGAAAGACTATTAGTTTAATATAATGACTCGAGAAAAAGCATTGGAGTTGCCTTGGGGTGAACCCTCTGTTGGGGCATTGATAACAGCTGGTGTGAGGTTGTGAATCTGATTTGGAGTTTGAATCAGACACCACGTAACGTTCCACCCGAGTTAGTCCGGTGACAATATCGTCCAGGTTGTATATGATGTCTCGGAGGATCCGTTTGATCTCCTCTTATCATGCAAATAACTGGTAGTGTTGACTTGCTTGTCACGGATGACCATGTGAAGCAAGGTCTCTAGTGGACGTTATAGAGCCATTGAGTGGAGAAAATGGAATCACCTTTTGTAGAATTTTCTAGGATCTAGAGTCCATCTGAAAGTGTTGCCACTGATATTAGAGTCAAAATAATATGTCCAATCACCAAATTCCTTGGCTTCCAAGTGAAGGATCTCATTCCTCACTTCAGGGGGGATAAAATCAAAGTGGTAAACCACTGAGTGCCAACGGAAAAGACATCAATGACGAGAGGTGGATGCTCCTGCAGCACCACCCCGACAACTAGGTTGATGTAGCTGAGGGGCCTTAAAAATAATTGTTTTAAACAAACTTGGTTGGGGTGACCAACGTAGGGTGAAACATATGGTGTAGACATTTAACGCAATAGGTGTGACTAGAAGTCAAACCCAGGTACTACAATGATGGAGAGGTGGTAGTTCGGGAGTGTAGTAACTAGAATGAGAGTGAAAACGAAATGTTAGAAGGGTGTTGCCGACCATAAACAAGGCAAACAACCCTACACACTGAGGGTGAACAACTTCACTTTGACACTGGATTTGCAGGTGGGAGTGACAAGTGGAAATTATGCAAAAAAACCTTGGGAATGTTATACCCAGAATCCTATCATAACCAAATTGAAAATGTGCCTAAATACCAAACACCAAATACAAGAATGGAACAACTAAACATTAGAGAAAATTTTAGCTTAAAAGTGACCATGAAATTTTCACCTAATTTCCATGTCATAATATGTAAACCAATCAAAATATTTTAAATTTAAAAAGAGGTACATGTCTTAAATAATTTTAAATTGTTTAATTTGGGTATCTGTGAAATATTTTATTATCAATTTGGGTATTCATGAAATATTTTATTAATGTTATTTACCTACCTTACCCATATGAATGAGAATATCAAAAAATTTATTAATGCAATGTCAATCTTGATCAAATTGAAAAAATATAAATAAAAAATGCGGGCCCGTTTGACATTAATAACTATGCCCAAAAAAACCCAAAAAATAGTTAAATACAAAAATATATAAAGAGTTAAATACAAAATATAAATATAGACAATTATAGTTAAATAGTTAAAATAAAATTTAATTATAGTTAAATATAAAATAATTGAATAGTTAAAAAGTAGTTAAATATAAATATAAAATAGTTAAAAAATGTATTTCAAAAGGACAAAATACTGACTAAAAATATAAAATATAGTTAAATACAAAACTGTTAAATAGTTAAAAAATAGTGAAATATAAAATAGTTAAAAAACTTGTTTGAAAATTGAAAAATTACCGCCAAAAAATATAGAATATATAGTTAAATATAAAATAGTTAAAAATGCATTCCAAAAAGACAAATTTCTGGCAAAAAATATAGAATATCTAGTTAAATATGAAATAGTTAAATACAATTAAATATAAAATAGTTTAAAAATATATATTCTAGAAAGGACAAATTATCGGCCAAAAAATATATTTCGGGAAAAAAATTGGCTTTAGGAAACAATGTTTTTTAAAAAACACCAAAAAATATCCTTAAATATAAAATATCTACATAGAGTCAAATATAAAATATAAATATAGAGAGTTAAAATTAAATATAAAATATATATGGACAATTATTTCAATAAAAGTGCCCTATATTAAGGGATTTCCATAAAAGTAAAAAATTAGAAATAATAAGTTAAAAAAAATTATTAAATCTCATGCTAATAAATATTGTGGAATATAGATAAAAGTAAAATAATATTAAAAAATTGTCTACGTCATATTTTTTATTAATTTCTTGATTTTTCCTTAGGAGGCTACTTTTAGGCTGAAATTTCTTCTAATGTGATATACCCAGAGAGTCGGTGATTTGGGAGGACGCAAAAGGCAACACAACGACCAGCTTGAATGAAGGATTCGTTGTTCTATTGTGTAGAAAGAGAACAAAAAACATGGGCACCTGCAATAACCATCCAAAATGACATACCCAAATGAAACAGAAGAACTAGTGAATTGACAACAGAAGGTGAAACAGGAAGGCTATAAATAACTTGACAAGCCTTCACCAAATTCGCAAAGCGCCAATGTTGGTGAGTAGTAGTCAAAGGAGAATAAAAAATGGTCTATAGACCTGGAGACACTCGTGAAAATCTGCCACCCGGAGTTGAGATCCTTGTGTTTTTAAAGAACCCCTATAACCTGAAGACCAAACGGACCGAAAACACTGTTTGAAGGATCGAAAGTGGAGGAGGGACAAGTGTGTGTTATGGCATGCATGTTAACACCCACATTAAACACCCCATACATGTGCACTCTTCCCTGGAATGCATCCATTATCAACTTCAATGGTTGGAAACTGCGAACCAGAAGAATGTCAAACGGAATTCCCTCTCCCTCCACTTGCCTATATTTAAACTGATTTAACAAAGTTTGTTGAGGTTGAACCAATATGTGGTGACGTTGGCGCTCTTTCCCATACTCACTTTCTCTTCAACACTATCTTTCGTGTATACCAATCATGCTAGTTGACTCCCTTTGCAAATCTTAAAGGCACCCCATTGAGGAGATTTTCCCTATACTACTACTCCAACTTTTAAATAAAAAGAAGTCATTTTGGTCAAAATATTTTCTAGAAAACCTTAATTCATGTGTACATTGCTTTTACTTAACATTGGAGTTATGTAGGTTTTTCTTATATGTAGTTATACATTCTTATTTCTATTTGTTTACACTACAATGTATATTTCTATTTTTCTTGAAATATTTATTTAAATTTGTTAGCACATGATTGTAATGCTAAATTATTTTAAGTTTGTAATTATTTATTCATATTCTTATCTTTATTCTCAATCAATTATTTCTTAAATTATTAACAAGAGCATATATGATTTTATGTTTTCTTTTTAATTATTTTTTTATTTCATTTGAATTATGCATTTGCATCTTAGATTAATAGCATTTTAACCTTTAACTTAAAAATCATTACTCGTCACCAAAATTAATAATAGTTATTGCGTTAGAATTTGAAAAGGTTTCACATTACAATATTATAAGCTCTAATTAAAATTTCTCGTGAAAACTAACTCTATAGTTGATTAAGGTTATTGTGATGCATCAATACATTGGAAATGAAAGCCAATAATGTTTTAGAGAATTTACGAATACCATAAATGGCATATGGTATATTTGTGGAAAATTGATCTGAGATAGCTAGTTTTGGAGTGTGTTGAGAGTTATTCCCCTCAAAGGAGTGAGGGCAATTGATTGTCCCACTGATAAGGATGTTTATCTTATCATCAATCCCTTTAGTTTCTCCCTTAATTATGCAAATCTAATGTTGGTTTCCTATTTTGTGTTATTGTTTTTAGTGAGGGCATGACCTAGAAGTACTTTGGTATGCTAGTGAATATTAGTAGCTTGCATATAGCTTGAGAAGCGTGAGCAGGTGCAAGTATTAGTGTTGGGAGTCTAATCCTTAGTGTATGCATTGACATGATGCTTAGGAGTACATCACTTCTCATGGAAAACCTCATCTTTAATTCCCTCAATCTCTCGACAAAATAGTTCAGGAATCATTTCCTCATAGCGATCCAAGGATTTTTTCGCTTGTGCTTGGGTATATAGTTGCGATGCGGCGAAAATATTGTTATTAGTCTGCCCGGAGGCAAAGGAGTGTCCCCTGCCTTGCTCACGATGAGTGGCAAGAGAATGCTCATGCGACATAGTTAACCAGGGGACAAGATCCACAAAGAGATGACAAAGGTTGACACAAGAGTCAGTTTTAGGAGCGAGACATTGAGTAGAGTGAATAACAAAGGATTGGGAAGGGCCAAGAATGGATGAAATAGTGCAAGGCCAGAATGAATCAGAGATGTGGGATGAAAAAGTCGAGCCAAAGAGAAGATTTAATCGAGATGGAAAAAGAGTCACCAGGGATACACAAGGTACAAGAGACTAATTTCGATTACAGTACTCACGAAAGAAAGGCAAATCTAGAATCTAAAAATAAAGAAATTTAACCAACTCATGTGCATAAAAATAGTAAAATACAAAGCTTGAAGGCGAAATGGATTACCCCAAGTGAGGTGAAGCATATAACCAGGTCGACTCCATGGAAACCCAGTGTTATCCTCCACAATGTCTCAGGCTGAGAGGAATCGATGGAGGTAACCACAGACCAAGCTTTTAGTTTGGTAGCTAGCCCTACCAAACCAGAGAGGGCTCTCTCTATGAAATTACAGTCAAAATATGACTGAGATATAAAGGATTTTAGGCTAGATATGTTTAGATCAGGGTTTGATTTGATTTTGATTGTTTGTTGGATGATGGCTTAGGTCTAGGGAGCTAGGTTTAGGCTTTGAGAATCAGATTTGCAGAGATGTAATGGGGAAAGGTAGGCACACACTTTAGCACTTTAGGATTGTCATTGTGTAAATGGGAGATGGGTAGGGTTTCTAAGCGAGCATGGGTCTCATGAATTCATTTATATCAGAAGAAAAATGAACAATAATGTGAAAGCTTCTAAAAACCAGAGCATTACATGAATGAATTTTGTTTATTATCTTAGGAAACAAGCACATGAAATATGGAAATGGAAATGAAATATACAATACATTCAAACTTATTATCACAGAAGGAAAAACACTACTAAAACACATACCACAGGAATCCCACTATAATAGCTGCAAACTTTGTCTATTAGTTCTAGCCAAATTTCAATTACACTAGCATTCAAGGCTTAATCCCACTGCATCCAACCTTTAAAAATGATTACAAAAGGCCTCATATAGGCTCTGAAGTTGAAATACTCCCTAGGAGGTCGAATTTCCAGCAAAGAAAGTCAAATACATGCACCTATCTGATCACTGTTACATACTACTGGGAGGTTACTCAACCATTTCCTCTTTTATCTAACTATCACAAGCTATTTATTCAAGCATTAAATGGAGGATAAGACACCTATTTACTCATATAGTAACCCATTTACATTCATCCACTTTCACCTTTTGGCTTTTACAAAAGTCAAACTAGAAACTCTGAAAAATTACAAAGTGAAAATTTTAATTAAAATCTCATAAAATTGCAAAAGCGTAGCTCTAAGTTTGAGGCCATTTTTAGGTGCCTTCCTGAAGTAAAAATGGAAATTTTAAAGAACTGTAAACTATCCTTTTCTGTCTAGTTTCCATAACATCTTGAATCTTTTAAAATGGCCCATGGGAAGGCCTTGAAAATTCATTTTCCCAAGGTGTCTCCAGAAGGGTCGTGCCAAGCCCATAAGGGTCACACCAGCCATCAAAAGGGTCACGCCTGTTGAGAGTTGATTTTGGCAGACTTCTAGGATTCCATTCTGAATTATGAAAGTTCGGTCAAGTATCCCCACGTGTCTACTTCCCAATGAGCCATCAAGCTCCAAAACTTGATTTTGCCAACCTTACTTAGAAGCGTCGCGCCAGTCCAGATTTAGTGGCAGAGGCATGAAAAGGGTGAGGATTTTTTAGTTTCTGATCATAATAGGAAGATTTTATGCAAAACTAAGCTGATATTTGGCATGTACTCATCCATGTAGGAAAGACTTCATTTGGATATCCATAAAAAAGGGTCGCGCCTTTGCGCAGTGCTTCTGTGTGCCATTTCTTGCAAAATTTCATAAAAAATTCAAATTGCTCCAAAATTTTCAAAATTTTCTCCTTGGCTACTATGGATGATAGGCTAAACATACTTGTATGTTTTAGCCACCAATTTAATTATTTTACCCCTTTTTCTTGACTCCCTTTGCTTGTCTTGGACTTCTTTCAATTTTGTTTTCAGTTTCTTGATTTTGATTTGTGCAATTTGATTCGTGCAATTTGATTCCTTGTTTGATAGTGGTGGGCCATGTGCCTCAACATCTGATTGTCAATGTTAGCCTTGTCAAGAAGCTTCTCTAGATGGCCATTGACTTTTCCTATCCAATATTCCATGTCTTCATTGATTTCCATAGAAATTTTGTCTTCAATACTCAAATCCTCGTTTAGTAGGTTTTGGTCTCTTTCTTTCTGCAATGCCCTTTTGGGACTTTGAAGTACTTATTACATATATAAACATAAAATTACATTTTAAATAAAAAATTATTGAAGAAACTTTCTTATTACCACTCCTCCTTTGGCGGATTTTATGCCTGAATTGAATGTTTTAGAGACCTTGAAACCATAATGACCAAATGGAGACACTGAACTGAATGAAATCATGATGATGATAGTCTCTTAATGATGAGACACTTAACTGAGTGATGAAAGTGACTGACATGTGAAATTCTTGAGAGAGTGGAAATAACCCTAGACACACTAACCAGTGACCAAATTTTATTCTGAAAACCCGGTGACATGATAAAATTTGACTTTGAAACCCCTAACAAAACTTGGTAAAAGCATATTTGATCATTGGTGACAACAAGAACTGACTGACACTAATATTAGCTTCAGCTAGGGATGGAAGCTCCTTGGAGGTGTTAAGAACAAGGTAAACCTAGTAGCTTTGTTCATTGGGCATGGAGTCAAAATGCAAAGACTAAACTCAAACTAAAAATTGACTAACTAACTAACTGAATTGACTATAAAAAACATCCTAACTAAAAAATTGACTTTACAACTTAAAAAAAAAAAGAAAACAGTAGCTGATCATAGAAGCCTTATGGCCTTCTCCTCGAGCTTCAAACTTCTGATGATAACTACCAACCTACTAAAGATCTATATACAATCATGTGTAATGATCCCTCCAGTGTAACCAATCTAGCAAATGGCTACTTATTTGAGTTATGCTCGTACTTTCTTTGAGCAGACAGAAAAAACAAAGCTAGGCAACTCCAAGTGTACATTGAACATGTGTACATGATCCATAAATATAATAAAACTCATCTTCCTTGATGACTACAACAACTTAACAAAAGGATCCTAAAACTTGTGAATAACTACCTTTTCTTGATGATCAACAACGAGACAAGAATCTTCTTCCTTTTTAGACATTCGTTGTTTTATAAAATGAAATTTGTCATTCTCAAGCAAAACAGATGTAGACTGCAAATTTTTGGATGAACTTTGTAATGAGACTCTTACTGAACAAGATAATGAAGCCAGCTGCCTGATCAAATTCATGTCATCTTTGTTTTAAAGCTCATAGTTCACTAATGTAGAAGGACTTTGACTACAGATACCATCCACAACAACACCTATTGGATTAAGGAGAAATTCAGAGGTCTGTTGCAACTTGTCATACATTGTTTCCAATGAGGCTACATGATTTTCTATAGACTCTTCATGTTCCACATGTTCGGCTATATTTTCAAGTTGAATGTTGCTTGGTAACGGTGATTGTGGACTGAAAAAAGGTTCTATATTACAAACAACATTCTCAACAATATCAGGAGAAGGTTGCCAATTGTTGTTAACTTGCTTATTTGCTTCCTTGGTAACTTTATAGTTTTATTTTATTATTTCGAAAGAAGAGAAACACAAAGGTAAGCAACCCTGGTCAAGAATTGCATGATCTTCTCTGTGCTCCATATCAAAACTAAAAGATTGCTTAATTAAAACCTCCCCGCCCTTGTTTTCAGTTTCACAAACAACTAAAGGAGGATCACTAAGGCTGCAGAACCCATCCAAATAATCAGATATGAAATCATTCAAAATCAAATAAAGTTGTTTCCATTTTAAACTAGCTTTAGACTGCTTCTCTGCTTTGGTGAGTTTGTGATCTTCCTTTGTTAATTCAAATGCAACATAATATAAAGGTAAAGAGTTATTGTCATCCATTTCATTACTCTCTTTGTGTTCACTATCCAAGTTGTAAAACTTCTTACCTAATTTACATTTTTCATCAAACTCCTCCTCTCTATCATAAACCACATGTGCAAGCTGACTGTCTTCCTTACAGTTTTGAAAACATGTTTTTGGTTTCTCATCAAAATCATCATCATATTCATCGTAATTAGGCAAATCGGGTTCAAGAAAATGTCATCAAACATGAACATTGATAAAGAAGATTGTTTTCCTTCATGTTGATCTATAAATCCAGTTTCAAGACTGTCCTCAAGAAAATACATAAAACAATCATTTTCTGATCTATGGTAACTGAGATTAGAAACAAAATGGTTAGGGTCAACAACCTCTTCTTCTTATGCAATAAGTGGGACATGGTGTATTTGAATAACAAGTTCATCTGTCATGGTGACCTTTTGCATCATTTCTTCCATTGTTCTTACCAAAATGTCGAGCTTCACTTCTAAATATGTTAGATGTTCCTTCTCTATGTTCTCCCTCGCTTCTTCTTTCAACTTTGACCTTTTGACCAGCAAATTAGCTTCCACAACTATTGTATTGTTTTGCATTTTGTCGAGTGTGGTAGGATCCCTTTCTCTTAATTGAATTTCCATTTCCAGGTTAAAGGCATTTGGGTAGTATAAGAGAGCTAAACTGGGAGGCAGTTTTATACCAGCATGAATTGAATGATATACTTGATTGACCTCGCTGAAAAGTGTTGCCCTGTTCCTCTTGGTTGTCTTTCCAAATGATTATATTCTTCTAAAATCTGAAAAGGATTTCTCTTGATCACCCATCTATCAAGGAACACTTTCACAAACTGATGAAAACCGAAAATTCTTGCAGCTGACAAGTTATTAAACCATTTCTTAGCTTCTCCTTGCAAAGATAAAGAAAAAATCCCGATACTCACATAATCTTCTTCAACCTCAAAAAGGTCGAGAAAAATTTCAAAATTCTGAATGTGTTTCTCAGCAATGATGTTACCATATTCTCCATCAAACCTAGGAAGGTTTCTGTAATAATTTTCAGGGAAATCATGGAGTATAGGAGGTACGATGAGTGGCTTGTATCTATCTAGAATTTTAAAAGGTGTAGGAGTATGTACAGAAGTTATAGGATTAGTCTTGATCTCTTGAGGCTCATCAAGTTGAAGATGGTCATCATAAGATTCAGAATAAGGGTCTTGATCAAAATCAAAATTTGTATTCACAATTTTCAAAGGAAATGAATCAAATGCAAGTCTGGGATTTTTTTCTCAAATACAGTATATTCTGGAAAACCTTCTTGACATTCTCAGGAAAAGAGAAGAAATAATTTACAATAAAGAACATGAAGTCTTGGATGAAAGTCCAATTTGAATACCTGATCTTCCCATATTGTCCTTTCATTTTTCTGTTGGTAAGCTTCATCCTCCAGTGGAGTCTTCGAATTAAATTTGAAACTGATTTGGAGTCGCCAGGTGAATGATTTCAGCCTTCATATGTGTCTGACTGCTATCCACCATCAACAATCAGATCTGATCCTTGTTGTTCTTTCCCAGGGAAGATATGATCTTTCGTTCCCTGGCAACGACGCCAAAATGTTATCCTCCACAATGTCCCAGGCTGAGAGGAATCGACGGAGTTAACCACAAACCAAGCTTTTAGTGTGGTAGCTAGCCCTACCAAACCAGAGAGGGCTATCTCTATGAAATTATAGTCAAAAGATGACTAAGATATAAAGGATTTTAGGCTAGATATCTTTAGATCAGGGTTTGAATTGATTTTGATTGTTTGTTGGATGATGGCTTAGGTCTAGGGAGCTAGGTTTAGGCTTTGAGAATCAGATTTGCAGAGAGGTAATGGGGCAAGGTAGGCACACACTTTAGAACTTTATGGTTGTCATTGTGTATATGGGATATTCTTAGGGTTTCTAAACGATCATGGGTCTCATGAATTCTTTTATGTCAAAAGAAAAATGAACAATAATGTGAAAGCTTCTCCAAAACACAACATTACATGAATGAATTATGTTTATTATCTTAGGAAAAAATAACATGAAATGTGGAAATGGAAATGAAAGATACAATACATTCAAACTTATGATCATAGAAGGAAAAACACTGCTAAAACACACACCACAAGAATCCCACTATAATAGCTGCAAACTATGTCTATTAGTTCTTGCCAAATTTCAATTTCAATTACACTAGAATTCAAGGCTTAATTCCACTGCGTCCAACCTTTGAAAATGTTTACAAAAGGCCTCATATAGGCTTTGAAGTATAAATTCTCCCTAGGAGGTCGAATTTTCAGCAAAAAAATTCAAATACATGCACCTATCCAATCACTGCTACATACTAGGGAGGTTACTCAACCATTTCCTATTTTATCTAACTATCACAAGCTATTTATTTGAAGCATTAAATGGAGGATAAGACACCTATTTATCCATATAGTAACCCATTTATATTTCCATTTTACCATTTACATTCATCCACTTTCACCTTTTGGCTTTTACAAAAGTCAAACTAGAAACTCTGAAAACTTACACAATGAAAAATTTAATTAAAATATCAGAAAATTGCATAAGCGTAGCACCAAGTTGGAGGTCATTTTTAGGTGCATTCCTGAAGTTAAAATTGAAATATGAAAGAATATTAAACTATCCTTGGCTGTCTAGTTTCCAGAACATCTTGAATTTTTTAAAATGGCCCATGGGAAGGCCTCCAAAAACTCATTCTCACAAGGTGTCTCCATAAGGGTCGTGCTAGGCCCAGAAGGGTCGCACCAACCAGCAAAAGGGTCGTGCCTATTGTGGTGTAGGTAAATTCTCAATGCAGACACAAACAAATCCTCTAGCCCGAGAGAGCGAGTCTAGCCACAAACAAACAATCTATGGAAAATCTCCTTAAGCTAGAATCAATTAAGAGGGCCTACCTCTTAGAACGTTATTCTACTTGGTGATGATCATGCTTCCTCACTCCAGCTATGTTTCGTTTCATTCCTCCAAATTCCTGAAACAAGAAAACAACAACAACAACAACAAATGTGATAGCATACAATATTGTATTCATCCTACTTAATAGATCAAGGAACATTAAGCCATAAAGATGTAAAATGACACTTCATGTAGGAAATCAATCAATAGTTGCATTTATATAAATCAGAAAGAGATTACAACTGGTGCCTTGACATTGTTGGTCTCCTCCGATGTATCCAGGTTCCCACACTTTTGCTAACACATCATGGATATCCCCAACAATGGAAGTTTTAAGGCCTATTTCCCTCTAGTCGTACACTAGAAAGCTACAAGCTATCGATGACTTGCTAATTATTCAAATTTGCTCCAAAACTCCAACTAGATTTTGCTTGGAAAAAGGAGAGGTTTATATAGCTTGGATGGATGGGATATGGTTCCTCTCATCATGGGAGAAGGTATTATCTCTTAATATTGTTCCATCCTAATAGGGGAAAGGAGCCTAAACTGGCTTCCTAGGCTCTATCCGGTGTTAACACCCAGGTTGTTCCCTTTGACTCCCAAGGGAATACGACCAGGGTAACCACTAACCAAGCTTTGGATTACAGGTTCTAGCCTGCCTGTAACCAGAGAGGGCTCTCTCTATTAGATTTAACTTTGTTTTGTGAAGATTTTAGGCTAGTTATGATGCAAGTTTTGTTTGAAGTTTTGGTTGTGTACTGTTGTTCTGAGAAGGGCATGAAAGCTTCAAAGAGATTTTAGTCCATTGGGCATATGGAGTCCAAGATTGAAGAAAGCCTTGGTGCCTGTGATGAAGAAAGATTTACCGCAGAGCTAGATAGCTATTTATGACACATATTTTGATTTTGGAAAGGGAACAGCAAGAAATACTGAAATAAACCAGGAAAGGCAGCATAGAATTCTTTCACAGTGTAATCAGTAAGTTGAATAGCAGGTTCCACTCAGTAGCATACTAGAATTACTGAACAGATACTATCACGGATTTAGAGTGAGTTGGAGCATTTAAAATTTCCAACCAAACAAACCAAAAGTTGGAGAAAACATTTATAACAAGAAAGATTGAATTCAGGGTGTCTCCATGGACAAGTCCTGAGCTATCCTTTTTCTTTCTTGCTAAGTTCAGATAACATATATCACATAGAGATTAAACAGAAGATGAAACATAAACACAGTTAGGAAATACTTATTGTATCACGCTATAACACCAGAATTTTGCAGCAGTCAGTAGTTTCAACACAGCACGCATCAGCTAACCCAATTTTGGAAACCAACAGCTTCTTTGTATTATATTTCTCTGAAAAGTATACAGCCGAGTTCTCTCTTGAATCACTGAAGTCACAACAACCCCCAAAAGAGCTGCGCGGGGGTGAATATATACAAAATATCATAAAAATATCTGAAGTATCAGTTATTGAGCAATAACTGCTTCCTACCAACTTTACAAAAATAGTGGTTACAGATTTTAATGCCTCTGGCATAGGTACACAACAGCTGTCTGCTGTTTATCAGATTTATTTGACTTTTGGGCCCATGGGCCGGCTGAGCTTTTTCCCCGACGGTTCCCGCTGGCTTATGCCTTTTTGTTGACACGTCATGGCACGGTCACCTTTCAAATTGCTGATCTGTAGTCTCCAGGCCGTGACTGCTGATCTGTAATCTCCTCAACTGCTTGCTGGTTGCTGTGGGATGCCTTTAATCTGAATATTCAATTTAATCAAAGCAGAGTCCTGATCATATTCGTCCACCATTCATCAGTAGGCATTTGGTGTCTCTGCATCTTGTGTAATGTTTCATCAGCATCTGTATATTTGAAGTAATTAGGGGGCACTGCAAACAGATGATTGATTTCATGTTCTATATAAAACAGATTTTCTAGTTTATCATACAATTCTTGTCCTGTAGGTGGCCCAGTTCCCTCTGAAGTGCTAGATGAAGCAATCAACTGATCAGTGATGTAGTTGTTGACTCTTTTTACATATTGCTCATGTGGCAATAGCCTTCCTGCGTTGTTTACTAAACTGGGGAGTCCCCTATCATATAATGCTGTGACCTTGGCACCAAAAGTATTTACCTCTGCTTGAATATCCTGACATTTTCTTTCTAGTGCCTGTACATAGTTTCTGAGGATGAGTACCCTTTTGATCAGCAAAATTGTATCAGTTCTATCTCTGATACCCATGGTTGTTAGCTGTATGCCAGTTCTGTTGTTCAACACATTGATCATTCTAGTAGCTACATCTGGCATACTTCCTAGAGAAGCTCTGGCTCTTTGATTTTCTGCATAAGCCCTGCCCAGCAAATCCATATGGTCATGGATGGTCTCTATTATTGCCATTGGTCTGTGATTGATTGACCAATCTTTACCCATATGATTTTCTTGAGCTCTGTTATAACTTTGCCCATGGTCATCTCTTTCTCAAGCTCTTTGATTTTTCTTTCTAGGGTCCTTGCTTCCCTTGTCTTTTCTGCCACCTGTTGCTTGGATTTATCATATTTTTCTTCTAGCTGGGCCAGCTTTTCCTTGGCATCCTTCAGCTCATTCATCTGGGCTTCAAGAGCTTGCAGCTCTTTCATCATTTCCTGCATGCTAAGGCCTGGGGCTTGCTCTGTTGCAGCTTCTTTTTCTGTGACCTGGGGGTCAGATGTTGAAGTCTCTGCTTCTGCTGTTTGTACAAGGGGTGGCCTTATGATTTGAGGAGGATCCTCAAGATTTATCACTGGTGGAGGAGGTTGAGGAATGTGTTCTCCCTCTCTTTGTTTGAGGGCTGCCTCTAATGCACCCTCTGTTTCAACCAATCTCTTGTGTAGGGTCAGCAACATGGCCACTACATCTTCATCTTTTTTCTGTTGAGCAACACCTTCTGTTTGAGGGTGAAGGGTTGCTGGAAGCTTGACCATCTTCCTCAGAGCTGCTATATCTTCCTCTTTCTTCTTCATCAAAGCTTGCACAGCTTTGGGATCACTTGGGTCATGCCCAAGATCAATAATAATGTCTTCCAAAGACTTGATCCTGTTGTCTTTGGCCTGAGAGGAGGCTTTTTCCAACTCCAATTGTGCAGTGGTATTATTCAAAGAATTCTGCAATCTATGAGTTAACAATGTTTTATCTGCAAGAGTAGCATACACCATCTCACCCGTTTGTTTATGCAGCTCAATTTGGTCCATTGGGTGGATGTCCTTTGCAAATATTTCCAAGTTTGTCCTGATGTAGTCTGCAGCTGACTGTGGCTGCAGCATAGTAGGCATGAAGTGGCTCATGGTCATTTTGCCTTCAGCAATATCATATGCTGACATAAGCCTCTGCTGGTTGGTGGGAGCCATCTTAAGCAAGTGATTGTAGAGCTGCAACCTCACTGGTTCATTCCTAGCCTTAATGTCTATGAATTGTTTCTTGATGCTAGATTCTGCTTTTCTTTGCTGTCCTGAGGAGCTGACCTCTCCTCCCAGTGGTCTTTGCTGTTCCTGCTGAAAGGAACTTGCTGATGCCTCAGTACTTGGGGGGCCCATACCCATGGATGGACCAACAGGCATCTCTTCCTCTGAGAAGGGATTAAGCCTTTGTCTTTTCTCCCCTTGTTGGCTTGCTGATGTGGTGGGGGGAGTGTCTTCTTGTCTATCTCTCTTTTTTCCCCTCTCTTCATTGATGGGAGTTTGGAGCACAGAAGTTTCCACTGCTGTATTTTGTGCTTGGGGCTCCTTTTCTTGAGCCTGTTGCTCTGTAGGTCCAGGGGCTTCTGCCATTTCTTCCTGCTGCTCAGGCTGATCCTCTTGCTGTCCTTCAGGGGGTGGCTGCTCCTGCTCTTTCCCTTTTTCTCTAACTGAACTTACTGCTTGTATGGTAGTCTGGGCTACCTTTTGTGGAGTTGTAGATGATGAAGCAGCTGCTCCAACTTGAGTGCTGGGGAGAGAGAAGACCTGTGCACAATGTTCCAAGTCAGCCTCCTTTTCAATGTTTTTAGCAGCTCTTTGTGCTAACTCTTCTCTAGTGGTTGCTTCCTCTAGGGTACCTTCTTTCCATGTCAATTGATTGGCATATTTTTCAATATGTGGCAACCTGAGGTGATCATAACTAGCCAATCTATATTTGACCCTTCTAAGGCTGATGAAATGATTGGGATCATAGGGTACCCAAAGGAAACTGGTTTGCAACCCAAGGCTCTTTAATATTTTGTCTGCCTCTTGCCAGGCCTCTTCCCTTTTGTTGTAAATAAATGGACCTAGCTGGTTTTTTACCTTTAGCTGTGCTTTCTTGTTCTTGTTGTGGAAATGGACCATATCAGCATTTCCAAACTGCCTGAAATACTCTAAGGCAAACAGTCTCATGGGGACATATCTTGGCAGCCTGTATGGGGCTAGCTCACACCCATATATCCTTATTACTGTATGGTTTTGGTAAAAGTACCAATCCCCAATGCTGTAGACTTTTGAGAGCTGGAGAACCCTCTGCATCTCATCTGTTAATCTGGGAGGAGGTGAGCTCAATAGCAAGGACATGGCTGGATGAATGAAAAGGTCTATGAATTCACAGTAATTATAGGGTGAAAAAGACACACTATGGAAGATGGAAGACCAAAACACCACAGACCTTTGATTTCCTTGTGCATCTAATCTTTTGACAGGAAAAGGGAACTGGTCATGCTGATTAAATAGGAGCAAATGGTAAATGTAGGAAGTGTATCTGAACACCCTCTCCCTACCCAAATTCATCAATTGTTCATGCATCTTGTTGGCAATGTATGCAGCATAATCATAGCAGACTGAAGGAGGCTTTCCAGGAGAAAACATGGCCATCAAAACCAGAACAGTCTCATCTACATATTCAGTTGAATTGTACCCCAAGATATAACTTATCATGTCCACCATATCCCTGCCCAACTCATTGAGATACACATGAGAGATAGGAGGAGACCTTATAGATTGAGAGCCTGATTTAAGGAATAACTGATTGATCTTAGTGATTTGGGCATTGGACAGCTTGCCCCCTTGTTCTATCAAGTTCAACATGGATAAAGGAGTCAGTTTCTTTGTAGTCTGGAAGTGCAACATTTGCCTTATGGCCTCAGGGGTGATATGGAACAAAACTGAGCCTGAAGGATTAAGTACAGCCCTCTGAGTTGGGTCATAATTGGCAGAGCATTGGTGGATCAGGTCTGGGAATACATTGACCTGAGGAAGCCTAAAAATGGGAAGGAAGGAGTCCCAAATACCCAGGATGTCAATTCCATTCATATGTTTTGCTTTCAGCTCATTGAGTAAATGAATTTGATATTTGCTTTGCATTAAAACTGTCTCCATCATCTGGTAATCCCTATCTGCCAGGGCCTGCCATTCCAGCTCCCTGTGCGGGGCATTTAAAGGGGCAACATTCAAAGCCACCGGTGTTTCCATGGTCAGAATGTGTTTTTAATACAATTTATGACCAACTTCGGGCAAATGCAGTTCTGCGCAACAGTTTTAGGTAAACTTGCAGGTTTACGGTCTTTTTAAGGATAATTGAAGTGAAATTGGGCACAATTGGCCGGTGTAAGAGTAATTGACTTGTTTACAAGGCGTTGCAGGTCGAATTCTCCAGCGAAAATGGAAATTCACAGGTTTCTAGCAAATGCAGGACGGAACAGAATAAGCAGGCAGAGAATATGGTAAGTACCTGGTCGTGGAGCGACAACAGCACTCGGTTGAAGTCAATTTGGAGGCGGCAGCAACTGTGGAGTGACTTTCAGTAGGTTGGCGGCGGCAATGGACGTAAAATACATGCAGAAGGCAGAGTGCTGTTTTGTGAAAAAGTGCGAAAAAACGATGAATTTCGGCCAAATATGGGCAATTTTGGCTTTGGCGCGCTTTTTCCGGATGACGTCAGCATGACGTCATCGGGTGGGGTCAAGTACGGAAGGGTGACGTGGCGGTCTGTGAGTGGTCCACGGGGACTGCTGAGGTGGTGGACAGCTCGGATCCATGGCGGGCGGGGCGGCGATGCGATGGTGAGTTGGCATGACGTGGACGTGACGTGGAAGTGACGTTGGCATGACGGGGTAAGCGGTATACGGAAGGCGGTAAGTGGTTTGATCAGACCGCTCTGGATACAGTCGTGGTATTGTCAGAGGGTGGCCCGATCCAATAGTTTTGAGACGTGCGTCCTTGCCCATACGTCAGCCTACGTCAAATTTCGGGATGTAAAGGGGGGACGTTGGGGCCGCTCCGAAATGGCAGAGAGCCGTCGGATGGGAAAGCCCAGATCCGACGGCTGGCGGGAGGCCAAGATAATAGGACGATACGGACGGGCGGCCAGATTAAATAAATAATATTTATTAATATTTGCGCCCGACGGAACTTTAGGATTTGATGGAAATGTGGGTTTTTCAACGTTACGGGTAAAAATGGGTTAAAGAGGTTTATTTACAAAATGATGATATGCCTATTAAACCAAGCGGGCCTTGGTTTAATCCCAGGATTTAACCTTTCGGCGCATTTTAACCGCGCTCTAACGTTTTAGCGCCGAACCATTTAAAACCTTGAATAAAGCTATATTGCTTGGGAAAGGGGGATATATACAAATTTGGGGTTTTTATGTAGGATTAACATACTAATAGGGGAAATGGGGATATAGGGAGTTAAATAATAAGAAATTAGGAGTTAATATGAATGGAAGAGGTGGATGAAGGGATAAAACACTAAGTTTTATATGAAATCAACTTAGTTTGGGGAGTAGATCAAAATGAAAAGAATTTTACATAAGAAATGTGGCTCTTTATAAAACAAGAATCAACAAAAGAGTTTGATTTCTCCCATGAACCGAGGTAGTATTGGGATGTTAGCAAGGAATGTGATTGGGGATGATTGGGAAGTTAGACATGCACCACTTGCTGCTACAACACTGCTGAATAGGAAGATTTGCACTGATACCATGTTTTTCCTTTGTTTAGGCCAGTGAAGGGACATAAATCATGCTTCTGCGACCCCATCTACCTACCCATTCCATTTCCTAACATTTTTTGTTACTTCAAGGAGGGTGCATTTAGACTTGCAAACCCTCATGTGCCTTTTCTTTTTCTTTGGCTTTTTCTTTTGATTTTCTATCTAAGGCTACCCTTATCACTTCCAAGGCCCCAGATTAAACAGTTGGGAACCTTCATTTTCTACCTAACTACTGGTCTGCCAAGATTAAACAGTTTGGACAGACTTCTTTCTCTATTCTATAACAAAATATTGAAACATGGCATGATCCAGCTTAGGCTGTTGGATCACCCATCCAAAATTGGGGCAACATCAAGCTATGTACAAAATGCTTCTTCATAGAAATATGAGATCTTTGCATCACCAAAGCAGAGCATATTTTGAATTTTCTTGCCAATCATGAAAGATGAAACCTATTGGTATAGGTAGATAACATCCGGCACAACCATCTACCATAATTCCGTTACGCAGCTTCTAGACATGGAAGCTTCAGCTCCTTATTTAAAAAACCTTCCAAAAGATGATCGACGCGACTGGAAAAGGGCTTAGTTGCTCTAATAACGTCAGGGTTAGTTTTAACCTCTGTAAATCAGTGTGAGGATAAATATGGTCAATAGCACCGGTCTTGTAAATTGGGATAGAAGAAAGATTCTTGGGAAATGGTGTAAAGGGGAATTACTATGCTCATGAAGAGAGACATACTTGGAGTTTCTTCATGATGGTAAATCATGTCGGATACACTGTAGAGGTCCTCTAGGATCATAGATGGGGAGTACAGGGACAGTGACAAAATTTTGTGTAACAGATGCCCACTAAAGCATGAAGGTCGAACTAGAGTAAGGCGTGAAATTCTTTACAAGTGGAAGCAGGGAACTAGAGTCCGTCATCAGAAAACCTGCAAGCAAGCATAGATACATATACATCGCTGAAAAATCTCAATAATGATACATGAATCATGGTATGGACGCATCCATCCAAAGAATGATCATGTAAATGGATCCAAGGTATGGGCGCAGCCATCCAGTAGAAAGGATCGTAACGAAACTAAGGTATGGTCACAGCCATCCAATAATGAGAAGGATCACATATAAAAACTCATGGTATGGTCGCAGCCATCCATCCGAAAGAGACATGTATATTAACATGACCATGTCACATCGCCTCTCAACTTGGACTTGTGTAATCTTAGCCCAAGGTCTTGTGCTCCAAACGACCCGGTCAAAGTACAAATCCTAACATGTGGATGAATGTGTTGAAGTCAAACATGCTAGGAAGTCACTTGATTACGGGTCAGTGATGTGAACCATTAACAAGCGCAAGAGAAACCACTAATAATGACAATGTCTCTCAAGGTACTAGCAGCACAGTTCACGGAATGTGAAGAAAGGAACCGATGTTGAACACTAGTGAAATCACCTGATCGAAATCCAATGATGTGAACTTGTCATTGAGTGGGAAGAACTTGCCATTACGGCATGCAAACTTCAAGGTACTCGAAGGGATTCTCTCGTCCAGCTTCCCGGATAATGAGCTGAAGTTGATAGGAAGCGACCATGTCGAAGAAGGTCCATGATGTATCCCACATCATTGACATGAGAAAAAGGGATGAAAATGATTTCAAACGATACAAAGAATCAGGAGTAAGTGTAACTATAGAGGGACTGACTCTTGAACATATTGATGACACAATTCCGAAGTTTGGCAACTATTGGATCCATAGGATCGGTGGTCATGATGACATGGAAGAAATCAAATGGAAGGAAAAAATGAGTGGCCCAACCCAGGAAGGTCAAATGAAAAGGAGGATATCCCAACCCAACATGAAGCAGAAAGTGTCATGTTCAAGAGTGAGCTACTGACACAACTAATAGAATTTCCAAATTTTCCCCCACCATTTCTGGCAGGTACCCCAATTATTTTTTATCGCAAGCTTGAAGGGCATAGCATATGCTTGTAGTGTAATTTCATCCTTCAAACGAATCCGACCTAGTAAGTTTAATGAGCCCTAGGAAGGAGAAGCTCACATTCATCATGGCAACGAATCCAATGTCGTTTAATGTTTTAACAAGTTTGATAAAGGTGTAACTCGGTATCTTTTTCATGTTTAGAGAGTTTGAAAAAGACACAGAAAGGAAAACTCCACATGGTCCCTTTCGTACATTTGTGTCTCTCGAACCCGAAAAGGTAGAAAATGATACTTGAGAGAACCGCTTGACCACGTCTGCCAAGGAGTACCTTTTTCATAAATAATTTATCCCAGCCCAGAAAAAAGGTGTAAACGTGTATTGGGTAAATGACGTTTCACAGCCTTTAACGAGTTCAAAACGACAAGAGCTCGGCAATATTTTCGTGTTTAAAGAGTCGCAAAAGAGCTTGAGAGCAGACACCCCATTTTATTCTCTTTTACAAGTCAAAAAAGGAAAAATAATTGGCGATCTTTTCATTCGAGTTTTATGAGTTGAGAAAAGAGCTTAAAGGTGACTTGTCCTGGAGGAACGAATGGTATAAAGGGTAGTGACTAGTGTTGGCAATGGAGGAACTGCTCAAAACATGTAACAGTCAAGAGGATGGCTAATAAAACCACTCATTGTTGTGATTCCTCAGGAAAGGAAAATCAACCAAGTGAAAGCATATGATCGACCAAAGAGATGGTGGTGATGGAATGAAACAACCAAGGCTCATCTAGCAGAAATTAGTTGATAAAAATGTCAATCACGAGATGTAAATTGGGCATGGGTTCATTTTTACACAAGCTTGAACCATGGAGAACTCTTCTTGGATTTAGTTTCATGTTTACACAAGCTTGAAACGAAAAACTATGCTTGAGAGAAGTTTTCATGCCCCCCAAGCTTCATTTCATTCAGGTAGGTGGATGGAATGAAGGTTCACTTTCGAGATCCAGGAAAGACTCGACTAGGATTTTAAGAGTTCTTAATCAAAGACTCGATTTGGAAAAGGGAGTTCTTTCGTTTTTTAACGAGGATGACACAGTAAAAGAATTATCCTCGGACATATGTTTCATTTGTTAACGAGGTTGACACAGTAAAAGAACTATCCTCAAGACCCTTGTTCCATTTTTTAATGATATTAACACAAGACGAGGAACTATGCTCATGACCGCTGACCATTGACCATACAAGAACATGGCTCCCAAGAGGTCCTCACTAGACGGGAGAACCATGCTCTATGAGGAATACATGTCAATTGGTACCAATGACAGACTGGGTTCCAATGCCCCTAGTACATAATGTACAATACCATCTGTGTGATCATCAGCAGATGCAGAGACGGAATGGGTAGCCACATAATTCACCTATGGCAAGGAAGATACTTCTTGCAAACAAGAGATGATAGGGGATTATGGTTCAAAGGAGATGCCTGGTGACCAATGAATAATAATTGATCAATGGTCACTATTATCCCTTCATGCGGAAAACAAACCACATGGAAAAGTGAAGAAACAAGAGCTCCCATGACATAAACATAGTCGCGTCCAAGGAGAAGATTGAAATCTAAGGGACCTTGGACTACCATCACATCTATATAGATGGTATTTCCTCCCAAAGTAATTGGGAACTTCGGAAGGACCCCCAAGGGTTGACTGGTTCCTCTGTTGAAAGCCAATAGATTCTGAGCGACAGGCACAAGTTGTGGGGAGCCCAAAGCTTGCCAAGTAGTAGAAGACATGATGCTCATAGATGCGCCTTCATCTAATATAGTGCCATGCACTACCATATTATAGGCTTGTACTGTGATCTGGAAAGGCACATAAGATAGAAGGCAGAAAGTAGTCAATTGACTCTAATCAAAAGAGACGACAGAACTACTTGGTGGGGGTATCATATGATTGCCCCCATGCTCTGCTGGAATAGAAGAAAGACTCTCATGAACAACCAGGATGGGAGGGTCACTCTTTGATTCATGAGAATCTGAGGAGATGAGAAGAACATGAGCAGTATGATCACTACTCTCTTCAGGAACAGAGTGAACAACTGAAGGCGGAGCCAAGTCGACACTCTTTTCAACCAATGGTTGGTCAGGAACAGACACAAGAGGGTCACGCTCAAGAAGAGCAGGACCATCAAGAGATGAATTCAAGTCAATCTCTTTACCAACCGAGAGAATGTCAGAAGAAAGCCTCTAATAACCAGCAGGAAGTTGGGGTTGAGGAGCTATAAGGTTTTCCAAAACTTTGGAAGCTTTATCCATAAGAGGACAAAGGTGAAGAAGATGCTTCCCTTCACATAACCTACATTGGAATCTAATCTTTCCCTTCTCCTTACCTTCATTAGCTGAAGGTGTAGCATTGACATGATCTCCAGAGGTCGATGGGGATGGTCGATTCAGGTCGTGGGACCATACCTCTAAGACTTTGGAAATCCCAGGACAATCTCAAAGGAGATGGTCACCCTTACATAGCTTGCAAGGGAATTTTACCTTTTGGGGAGGATCATAAGGTTTGTCTACAGGAAGTGCATTTAGAGCAATAGCTGCACGGTTGACCTCTCTCTTATCTGACTTCTTCTTCTTCACCTTCTTCTTCTTCTTAGCCTCCTGGTTACTAGATTTGAAACTTTCACCAGGTGAAGTAGAAGAGGAGTGTGAAGAATTGGGGGAAGAAGGCGATGGGTCAACCTTAGAATAATCGTGATGTGATTCGAATGAAGGAGACGTTTGGACAAGAGTCGGGATGCTCGGGACCACAGAGGTCGAAAAAAACCAGACAGGTAGACCAATGGTTAACCCAAGAAGGGGCAATGTCACCATATAAGGAGCACCAGCATTTCCAAAAGAAGGAAAAGGACCAGGATTCCAATCCGAGGGGAATCCTTGACCGGTAGACTCTGGAAATGTTGCCTTTGAATCAACCCTAAAGAATTACTAAGGAAGATAACTTTAACCAGGAATATTTCGTGGGAAGTTAATTTTAAAACACTAAAACAAAACTTTTCCTTTTCATGTTTTAAGAGTCGAGAAAAGGGAAAAAGGTGACTCTAGTCTCTTTCAGTTTGAACGAGCTCGAAAGGACAAGTTCTCGATGATCTCTTAGATTTAAAGAGTCAAAAATACCAAAATGACTACTCAGGATAATCTAGAAAAAAGGATTACCAGGTAACCGTGAACTACAGAATACCTCCCGGTGAATCGAGAAGTACGAGCAGGCAATCTCCCCGAATGTTGTGTTCGGTGTATCACGTTTACAAGGTGGCAGACTCAACTTCCTACAGATAAAGGATTGCAACCTAGTGGGGTCTCCCTTTATATAATCGACAATACAAGGATCACAATTCCGTATTAGCATTGTCTAGTGCTGAAGTGAACGACAACTGCTAGGTTTTAAGACGTTGGAACACGTCTCTAGCCTAGACCTCTAAATATGAGCGTTAAGTTTCAATGCTTCCTTAGGTTAATTCAATAGATTTTAATGGTTGATCTTGAATTAGGTTTCAATTACAAGGCCCTATCGTTGTCATCTGAAAAAACTCCTACATGCAACTATATGAAAAAATAAATCTTTGTCTTCGATGAAAGTTAACACTAATTGAGAGATAGAGAACACACAATCAATGCAACAATCAAAGAATGAAATATTTCACTAATAAATCTCCTAAATGCACTAAATCTTCCTATCGAATGCACTTCAACTAGTCCTTTCAATAGTAAAGAGAATTCATTTCTTTTCGAATGCAAATGATGATGCAATTCTAGTCTTCAATGATGCTAGCTAATGTAACATATTGATTCAGCAAACTAGAATTATGTATTTTTCAATGAAATGACGGAATGAATCTTAAACACTTCAATGAAAATTTTTCAAAACAATCAACCTCAAGCAAATGAAAAGCACAAAAGAGAATTCCTTCCAAACTGATTATGCAAAGACTCAACCAAAATCAAGATGAGAAATGTGATCTATGCCCGAAAATAGACGCTCAATCAACAAACGAAACTTTTCAAACTTGTTAAATGGAAATCAAAGCAACAAAAGGACTAATCAAACGAAATGCAAGGAGAAAATTTGACTATTAACTTGACTTTCTGAGCATGCAAACAAGTGAACGTGTGACGACCTAGATGCCCTAGGGTTATACACCATCCAAGAACTCAAGAAACCAAGCGAAGAAAATGAAAATCAACCAAACATACAAACCAAGCTAAAAGAGCTTTCCAGCCAGGGAGAACACATTCAAAAAACGTTGAGAGACAGAAATCAGAAGGGCAAGACACACTGGCTATGATCTAGGGTAAATCCTAATCTTCACCTACAGTAATCAGCGCGACTCCCTAATTGACAACACGCGCCTAAAGGGGTCGTCGCGACTATTTTTGAGAAACTCACACTGATCAGTGTGACTATCAGAAAAATAAATGCGCTGACCGAGGATTCAAGGAAAAAAATAAAAATTTTCAAAGTCTAAGACCATACTTGCCACTGTAAAATTCAGGCTCATAGCAATAAACTAGGCAAAGTAGATAACACTAAAGGGAAATTGTGATACTAGAAAATTTCACACAAAACCATAAAATGACAATCAATCAAACAGAAGGATTGGCTCCCTAGTGGAGTCGCCAATTTGTGGTGGAGGTAAATTCTCAGTGCAGACACAAACAATTCCTCTAGGCTGAGAGAGCGAGTCTAGCAAAAAACAAACAATCTATGGAAAATATCCTTAAGCTAGAATCAATTAAGAGGGCCTACCTCTTAGAACACTATTCTGCTTGGTGATGATCATGCTTCCTCACTCCAGCCATCCTTTGTTTCCTTCCTTCGAATACCTGAAACAAGTAAACAACAACAACAAAAAACATGATGGCATACAATATTGTATTCAGCCTACTTAATAGGTCAAGGAACATTAAGCCATAAAGATGTAAAATAACACTTCATGTAGGAAATCAATCAATAGTTGCATTTATATAAATCAGAAAGAGATTACAACCGGTGCCTTGACATTGTTGGTCTCCTCCAACGTATCCGGGTTCCCACACTTCTGCTAGAACTTCATGGATAGCCCCAACAATGTAAGTTTTAAGGCCTCTTTCCCTCTAGTCTCAAACCAAACCAAAATCACACTATTCTCCCTCAAACATACACTAGAAAGCTACAAGCTATAAATGACTTGTTGATTATCCAAATTTGCTCCAGAACTCCAACTAGCTTTGCTTGGGAAAAATAGAGGTTTATATAGCTTGGATGGATGGGAGATGGTTCCTCTCATCATGGGAGAAGGTCTTATATCTTAAGTTTGTTCCATCCTAATAGGGGAAAGGAGCCCAAACTGACTTCCTCGGCTCTATCCGGCCCAACCATCTACCAGACTTCTGTTACGAAGCTTCTAGACATGGAAGCTTCGACTACTTATTTAAAAAACCTTCCAAAAGAGGATTGATGCGACTGGAAAAGGGCTCAGTCGCTCCGATCAGTTTGAGCGCTAATTTTAACCTCTGTAAATTGGCGCGAGGAGAAAACTGGCCAGTAGCGCCAGTCTTGTAAACTGGGATAGAAGAAAGATTCTTGGGAAATGGTGTAAAGGGTAATTATTCTGATCATGAAGAGGGACATACTGGGATTTTCTTCATGATGGTAAAGCATGTTAGGTACACTATAGAGGTCCTCCAAGATCGTAGACGGGGAGTACAGGGACAGTGACAAAATGTTGTGTAACACCTATTGAGAGCTAATTTTGGCAGACTTTTAGGAGTCCATTGCGCATTCTAAAAGCTGGTTCAAGTAGCCCCACATGTATACTTTATAATGAGCCATCAAGCTCCAAAACTTGATTTTTCCAACCTTACTTAGAAGCGTCGCGCCAGTCCAGATTTAGTGGTAGAGGCATGAAAAAGGTGAGGTTTTTTGAGTTTCTGATCAGAATAGGAAGCTTTTATGCAAAACTAAGCTGAGATTTGGCATGTACTCATCATTATGTACTCATCCATGTAGGAAAGACTTCATTTGGATGTCCAGGGAAAAAGGGTCGTGCCTCTACGCAGTGCTTTTGTGTGCCATTTCCTACAAAATTTCATAAAAATTTCAAATTGCTCCAAAATTTTCAAAATTTTCTCCTTGGCTACTATGGATGATAGGCTAAACATCCTTGGATGTTTTAGCCACCAATTTCATTCTTTTACCCCTTTTTCTTGACTCCCTTTGCTTGTCTTGGACTTCTTTCAGTTTTGTTTTCAATTTCTTGATTTTGATTTGTGCAATCTGATTCCTTGTTTGATAGTGGTGGGCCATGTGCCTCAACATCTAATTGTCCATGTTAGCCTTGTCAAGAAGCTTCTCTAAATGGCCATTGACTTTGCCTAGCCAATATTCCATGTCTTCATTGATTTCCATAGCAATTTTGTCTTCAATACTCAAATCCTCGTTTAGTAGGTTTTGGTATCTTTGTTTCTGCAATTCCCTTTTGGGACTTTCAAGTACTTATTAAATATATAAACATAAATTTACGTTTGAAATCAAAATTTATTGAAGAAACTTGCTTATTACCACTCCTCCTTTGTCGGATTTTATGCATGAATTGAAAGTTTTAGAGACCTTGAAACCCTAATGACCTAATGGAGACACTGAACATAATGAAATCATGATGGCGATGACTGTCATGATGATGATAGTTTCTTAATGATGATACCCTTAGCTGTGTGATGAAAGTGACTGGCATGTGAAATTTTTGAGAGAGTGGAAATAACCCTAGACACACTAACTAGTGACCAAATTTTATTCTGAAAACCTATTGACATGATAAAATTTGACTTTGAGACCCCTAACAAAACCTAGTAAAGGCATATTTAATCACTGGTGACAGGCATAAATGACTGACACTAACACCTAGAAAATTCAATAGGAATTCGTTGGCAAAGAACCAAATAGAATTAGTGAAGCGCACCATAACCAAAATAGCTTACCTTGAGATGTTCAAAATTTTCTAATTTGAGGAGATTCATATCAAATGAAATTAGGAGTAGGCCACCAATGTAATATATATAAGAGTTCCACTCCAAATTCATCTGATAATTACATTGAGTATTATCATGTGTGAGGGTAGGTGTCCCCGTTATGACTATTTCCTAGGAACTGTGAGCGAGGATAATTAAGGATTTGATGAGAACTATCATGTCTTGAAGAGCTTTGCCAATTGCCACCCTTGGTTATAAACGTTGTTTGTGTGGCATGGTACTTTCCTTCTTCATCCTCCAATGTTTATGCTTGCACCATAAACTCGTGTGATGCGACAAGATGATCCACAAACATGCATGGTGCCAAGTTACCTGCATCTCGTGGTAAATTTTCATGAAGTTTGTCATTAAATCGAAGCAAGGGGGGTCTCGCTCGAGGGCACCCTCCAAGGGGAGATGTTGCTGCATATTTTAATGGTGGGATGTTATGTTATTTATTTCTTTTCTTTTCTTTTCTTTTCTTTTGAGGGTAATGTGAGTATGTTTGTGAATGATTTCATGGTTATGTTATGTAATATTTCAAATGTTAATATAAAATAAAATAACTAGTGCAGTGATATAAATTAAATGGTTGGTAAACATTGATTAGTATCAAAACATTTACTACATTTCACATTATCAAAAAAATTTAAAAAAATAAATAAAAATTAACTAAGTTATAACTTATATATATAACATGTAACAATATTCTTAATTGTAGAGATTCTCCCCCCACTTCACCATTGACATATTTATTTGTAAATAGACTTTGTTATAATACTATGGGAAAATACCATGACTTACTAATACCACATTTATATGGCACGTGTTCTTATCACATTTTTTTAATTAATCAAATTGATTATAAGGACGAAAAGAACATAACTACTTTTGAGGTAATTCTCAACCTTTAATCTATTTTTCTGCCTTTAACTGATTTTTCTGCTTTCTTCTCCTCTTTCTCAACTTACTGCTCCTCCTTTTCCTATAACTAGTCACTGAATTCCTTGTATGATTTTTACTTGATGAGTTCAAGTAACTTATCCCATCATTTTTCATTTGGGATAGAAAATTTTGTTACTTTCTTGTATGCCTCATTGACTTCTGTGTATTTTTCAAAAGTTGGCCTTGTGATGAACAAATGGCTAACTTCATGCTGAATGAAAAGATCATACTCTAGGCCTTCTAGGAATGCTTTCCCACTGATTGTTCCTTTAACTTTAGCAAATTTGGTTTTGTCTATTGTTATCTAGTGAAATTTGTATTGATAGTCTTCTAGTGGAATCAATTGGCCAGTAGAATGTCGTAGAGCTGGAAGTCCCTTTTGCTGCAGAGTATTAAATTTCCTGTGAAACTTTCTAATTTGGGCTTCCAAGTTTTGACACTTGTTTTCTAACTGTAACAATACATTTTTCTTTGTCAAAACTCTTCTTACCTCTAGGAAAGTATTAGTTTTGTCCTCAATTCCAAATTCTTTTAATTCTTCTTTAGTTTTAGAATTGAGTACTTTAATTATTTTATTTGTTTCTCCATGCATGTGCTCCAAATATTATTTGATTCATGTGATGACTGCTTTTGATCTTTCCACTAACTCCTTGTGTTCAAAAATAATTTGAATAGATGTCCAAAGTTCAATCATGGTAGAATTTGTATCAATTTAATCTTCTCTTTTGCCTCTACCAATGTTTGTGCAATCAATGACTCATTTTCATATTTCTCTATATGTTTGGTTAATCTGAAATTTTCTGAACTTCGGCCAGATATGTGTTGTCAGCCCTTATCTTGTCATTTTTAATTTTCTCCAGTAAAGTTTTGAGTTTTTCAATTTCAATATCTTTCAATGACAAGTCTCCCATATCTTTTGATAATTTCTCTTGTGAATTTTGGCCTATTGGCTTTGTTTCTATTGTAAATATTGTTGTCGTAGAAATTGCTGGTGTTGAAGTCACTACTATGGAAGTTGCCGCTCCAATACTGAGTTGTAGCTCTTTTTTCTTGAGTAACTTTTCCAATTTTTCTTCCGTCTTCTATATATGTATGTTTTGTTCAACGATCATCTGAAGCATGTTCTCCTTCTCCTTCTCTAACTAACTGACTTCTTGATCTTGTGGATGTTCAGTTGTTGGCAGCTTCAATTGTTTCCTTAATGCTTGAATATTAACATTTCTACTCTTGATTATTTCCTCAATTGCCTTTATATCTTTAGGATCTAATCCTAATTTTATAACCAAATCTTAAAGCCCTTTGATTTTGGTGTCATTTGTTAAAGAATACATAATTTCTAATTTTAATTGGGAATGAATGTTATTGAGAGAACTCTGTAACTTGAAAGTTTCCATGGCAGAACTTGTTAAAGATGAATATATCATTTCCCCTGCTTGCTTATGAAGTTCAATCTGGTCAATAGGATGAATTTGCTTGGTGTCAAATGAAAACACAGAAGTTTTATAATCTTCAGCACTTTTATGCACAAGGACCTTTGGTTCCAATAATGCTAATTGGAATTGGCCTTTTTAACTGTCAATGGTAGAATGCAATCTAGTCTGAGTTGAGGAAGACTGCTTCGAGAATTCTGCATATGTGGAAGTCTTTAAGGCCTCATTTTTCTTCTTCATTTCTAAGAACTTTGAAAAAATAATTTATTGTTTTGGAGAAGTAGGAGAAGGAGAATCCAATGTGTCTTCAAGAATCTATTGTAATGAAAAAGGAGACTATGCTGATATTACAACTATAGTAAGTTCTTCAGAAGTTTGAGCTTCTGAAGATTCTTCTTCAACATTTACAGTTTTTCTCCTTTTGAATACTTTGAATGTTGATCTCTGTAACTCTGACCCTGCTAGAGATACACTTTCTCTTGGTCTCTTTAGTTCTTTCTCTGTCATCCTTGGAGTTTCCAGTGTTGTTTGACTAGAAATTGGCTCTTCAATCTCCTGCAATGTATTCTTTGTCTAGTCTTCCCTATTAGCATACTGCTCAATTTCAAGTTTTTCCACATGCATATATGGTGCATATTTCTAAGAAATTCTCATTGATGAGATTACTCCTAATGGATCATATGACCAACTAAAACTTAACTTAAACTTCATCTGGCTCAATAAGTCATTGACCTCTTTCTCTGCAGCTCTAGTGTTGACTATGAATGGACCAACCTGCACTTTCAATTTAAATTGGGATTTTTTTTTTGGAAAAAAATGAACTTCATCAATGTTCAACATTTGCCTGATGTACTAAAGTGAAAAAATCCTCATATGGAGGAACAATGGAAATTTGTATGGTTGAAGCTCGCAGCCATAAATCCTGAGTTCAATGAAATTCTGGTATAAATACTAGTCTCCAACCTTTGTCTGCTCACTCAGATGCAGAATTCTCTTGATCTCTGTTGAAATTCTGGGGACTGCATCACTGTTTAACAAACAAGTAGCTATATACAAGAATTGATTAACAAAATCACTGAAAGAAAACTCTTCAGAGGTTTTCCTCACCAAAGATGTCCAATGGATCACTGACAGAGGTTTACCTTCAACATCCAACTTTTGTAAAGGAAAGTTGAATCTTTCTAACTAATGATATAAGAACAAGTAAACCAAGACTGATTGGTGTTTAAATGATCCTTTTGCGTTGAACTTTAAAAATTTATCATGAATAGTATCAGAAAGAAACTAACTGTAGTTTAACATAATTGAAGGTTTTTTACCAGAAGAAAACATTGATAGAAAGCCCAAAATGACTTCATCAACCCACTGGTCACTAGGATATCCTAACAGACAAGACACTAAGGAAATAACCTGCCTAGACATATCAGGAAACATTGCAGAGGGATAAGGAGGGTTAGTTCTAGGTAATTCTGAGTTTTCTGGTAAAAATGACTCAAATATGTGAGCTCTCTGTGGGAAAGTGAGTTTCTGGTAGATTTCCATTAAAGCATCAGAAGAAAAAGGGTGTAAAGAGTCCTGAGGATTTAGCTGAAGGGATTGGAAAATTGAATCAGCTGTAATATGGAAAAGGGTTTCATTGTTCTGAGAAATTACAACTCTTTGACTAGGAAGATATCGGGCTCCACACTAGGCTACGAATTCTGGGAAATGATGAGTTTGAGGGAAGAAGAACTGGGGTAGTAGGGATTCCCAAAAATAAAACTCATCACTGGCATCTTCAAACTTTTGAAATGCCCAATTGTGAAGTTCGTAGAGATCGAACTCACAATTGGTCTCTACAATCTTAAACTGAGTGTCAACCAGTGGGAGTTCATCTAAATTAATAACAGGGGGCAGCAAAGGATTATCTTCGGGGAGTTTTGCTTTTCCTTTATGGGAATCGATTAGGAAAACAAATTACTAATAAACTTGAGATAGAGTTACCTGAAATATGGTGGTGATAGGAGGTTGTTGTCTGTTGGAATTATGCTTGCGATAGCATTCTGTGAATTGTAGTGACAGGCGGAATTTGGCAAATGACAGATTTTGAATAGGATAACTGTGTTTATCAGGAGAAAATAACAGTTCCTTTGTCAATTGAACCATTATTGGCGAAGGGAATTAAATGCAAATGAACGTTGGCGTGACTTTTAAATGTGCAACGGTCATATTTGAATTTAGCAAGAGGGATAACAATGGTTAAATATGGCAAGATATTGGTGGGTAATGAAAATAGTGGAAGTGTGTGGAGGGAGGGAAATGTGGATAGTGGAAGAGTGGTTTGCAGGAGGGGTGTGCCATGGTAAATGGTATTTGGCGGAGAGCGGACACAACTGTTACAGAGCCACCACGTAGAAAAAGAGGTATGCATGAAATCCGCTTTGCAGACCCTACCCCACCCCCCTTCGTTAATGTTCAAGGATGTCAGGGGGTCCCGCTATTAGCCAAGGGTCATTTGTTTGGGCGGGCTTGATCTCCGACGTTGATTTTTTGCGCCATTATTAAATGCTGACAAGCAGTGGTCAAATCAAACAAGTTTATTATATAAAATACAAAAAACAATTAAACTATGATAGGGCGACATTTAAACGTGCGCGTTGTTAGAGTCGGTCTCGTCATCCCTCCATCACAGATCAAAACTCTTTTTTCATTTCATGTTTAGGTGTCCCATCTCACTCGATCAGTTGCATTCTGTTAGGAGCATGCCATAAATCTGTCGGAAGGGCTTTTGTCATTTTTCCCCCTCATGCTTTACACTGCTGGCTCAGGTCTGTTCATCAAAATCAAGTCTTAAAAGTAATTTGCAGTCTTGTTTCAGTTTCTAGGTCATTACAGTCATTTTAGTCATTAGGTCTAGGGTTAGTCAAGTTGTGTCTTCACAAGGTCTAATAAAGCCAGCAGGCCAGAGGGAGGTTCTTGATAAGTTGTTATTTCAAAGATTTTTATCGTCATATGGATGGATTATGACTTTTCTTCAAAACTATGTTTTGAAGACAAGTCGACATTTTGTTATTTGTAATAATTTAAAAAAAAATTCAATTCTTGAATTCTTCAAGCGCAGCCCTAGTCTCCTTTGCCAAATTCCATGATAACTATCCCTGCAAAAAATTGCCAAGAAATTCATCATTTCAACCAAAAATCAAGGAGGAAACAAAAAGTCAGAGTTCTATTAATTGTGAAAAAGTGTCAATTGCAAAACATTACAAAAATGGGTTTTGGAGAAACAAACATCAAATTGATGTCTTTATAAAGGTTTTTCCATGAAGATGGAAGTCATTCTGCATGCCAAGGTTGGAGAAAAGCATTTCAAGGCGAATCTGGGTGAGCAGTGCGTGTTTTGGAGAGAAATCGTTTGCAACTAACCGGCGCGGCGCACATAACAGGTGGCGCGGCGCACTGGGAGTTTCTGCCCAGTGTTAATTTGAACGGGCGCGACGCACAGAGAGAGCGCGGCGCACTGGGCTCTTGGCACGGCGCATATAGTCCAAAGCCCGATATTGCATGAAACTTCACCAAATTGCTCACTCCTTGCGTGAATTTGTCAGGTAGGGCTGCTATTTTGACATTGCTTCAAATTTTGTGATAAGTGTTGGTGGTTTATGGGTGGTAGCGGTCAAAACAAAAATCCAAACCCTCCCTCTAAAGTGCCTTCAAAGGAAGTTTGCTGTAGGTTCTTTAATCTTTGATTTGTCACCAAGGATTCTCCTTTTTCCCCATTTTTTCCCTTGTTTCCTCATTTCCTACCCCCCCCCCACTAAGCTGATCAATCCTACATTACATTTAAATCCCAAAAACCCAAAACCCTAGCCCTTATAAAAATCTCCTCAACCCTATACAACTAATCCCAAACCCTAAACCTTATTCCCATATATAAAATCCCCCTCCTCTCCCTAATTAAATTTATTTCAATATTCCCTAATCCCCTACTATTTTCCCCTTCCTAACATTCCCTGGTTGCATTTGTTTTTCCCCTTGGTGGCAGAATCACAACACAGCAGTTTTTTACATCAAAAAGAGCAGTCCAAGTACAGTTTATATACAGCAACATCTTGTCTTCAAGGTATTTTGTCCAACAGTCATGGCATCTGAGCATTCATCGGACTATGAGGTGGAAACCCAAAGTGACTCTCCCTTGGAAGAACAGGCACCCCGGAGGCCTCATAAAAGTGGCAGACATGTTAGGGAAGAACCGACCACCCTTATAGAATTGCAGGCCTGCCCTCTTGCTATGCAGTGTTTTCAGCATCAGTCATGTGTAGGTTTTAACCCCGTACAGAAATTACCTGCATACGAATTCTAAATCACAGAAAAATAAACAATGCGAGAGCATAACACATAAAACACATATACACAGAGATTTTCCCCTGGATCCAAAAACCGAGACTACCAGCTTGATTTTTCATTATATTCCTTTCAATGTTACAATACATATTTATACATGCCAAAGCATCCAACACCATGGACCGAAAACCATAGGTAGGTTCGCCCAACCTAATATAGGGTCCAAAAACAAATTTCCCGGGACGCTGCCACGGACCCCGTAGCGGGGGGCTACCCGCCCCCCTCAAACCCCCTGTGACCCCCCTGCTGTGCAATCGGCACAATGAAGGGGGGGCTCCGCCCCCCTCTAACCCCTCGGTTCACTACGTAGGTTAGTCGTGGAAAGAATATAACACAACCCAACAATCTCCCACTTGTTGTTTTCTTTCCACACGGGGCCACAAGAGAGCTTAGTCATTTTTCCAGCCTTGAAATGCCCATTGTTTCTCTACACCAAGAGAACTTCTCAGAGCTCACAGATTTTGTCAATGCATCTGCATTATTCTTCAAAGTGTCCACCTTTACCAGTGACACCTTTTTGTCTTCTATCATATCCCTCACAAAGTGATACTGAACATCAATGTTCTTTGTCTTTGAATGATAAGCAGGGTTCTTTGCCAAGAAAATTGCACTTTGGCTGTCACAGTCTATTCTTATAGCTCCCTATACTAACCCCATACTTGAACACAATCTTTGCAACCAAACTACTTCCTTGCTTGCATGAGTGGCTGCCATGTATTCTGCCTCTGTAGTTGATAGTGCCACTACAGATTGTTTCTTACTCATCCAACTGACTGCACCTCCAAATTGGTTAAACACATACCCACTTGTAGATCTTCTCTGATCCAGATCTCTAGCCCAGTCTGCATCAACAAATCCACGAATATCCAACACTCTGTCTAATCCTGGTCTTCCTTGGTAGCACAAACCATAATTACTAGTGCCATGCAAATACTTGAAAACCCGCTTCACTGTTTTCCAGTGCTCCTTCCCTGGTTTTGACATAAACCTGCTCAATACTCCCACTGCATGTGCAATGTCTGGTCTAGTACAGACCATTGCATACATCAGGCTACCGACTGCACTCGCATATGGAACACGGGACATGTCCTCTTCCTCGTCTTGTGTCTTGGGACACTGTTCAGCAGATAACCTCACACCTACAGGAATAGGAACCTTCACTGGTTTACTATCCTGCATATTAAACCTCTGCAGTATTGTCTCGACATACTTCCTCTGGTTTAACCAGAGCTTCCTCTTTTCCTGATCTCTTTTAATTTCCGTGCCCAAAATATAGTTTGTAGCACCAAGATCTTTCATGTCGAATTTGGAGGACAATTGGGTCTTCAAATCCTGGATAATTTCTTTGTCATTTCCAACCAGCAACATATCATCCACATACAAGACCAGATAAATAACATGGTCACCAATTAATTTAAAATACACACAGTGATTTGCTTTGCTTCTGGTGAAGCCAAGTCCCCGTATAAATGTATCAAATTTCTGATACCACATCCTTGGTGACTGTTTGAACCCATACAGAGACTTCTTTAAGTTGCATACCAGTTCTTTCTTACCCTTCACCGCAAAGCCTTCAGGTTGCTTCATGTAGATTTCCTCTTCCAAATCCCCGTGAAGAAATGTTGTCTTCACATCCATTTGTTCTACCTCAAAATCAAAAGCAGCAACAACAGATAAAAGTAACCTAATAGAAGTTACCTTGGCAACAGGAGAAAAAATATCACCAAAATCAATTCCCGGCACTTGGGAATAACCTTTTGCTACCAACCGAGCTTTGTATTTCTCCACCTTCCCTTCTGCATTTGTCTTCTTTTTGAACACCCATTTGTTGCCAATGTGTTTCCTTCCAGCCGGCAACTCCACAAGATCCCAAGCCTCATTTTTGTGCAAAGATGCCATTTCATCAACCATGACCTCTTTCCATAGTTTTCCATCCTCTGAATCCACTGCTTCCTTCACAGTTCTGGGATCATCATCAGTAACAGACAAAGCAAAATTTGAATAGAAAGCAGATGGACTATACCTTTCTGGCTGCCTTCTTTCTCGAATTGATCTTCTCAGAGCCGGAGTTTGTGGCTCTTCATCTTCTGATTCCTCCTCTGCTGTAGAGTCTGATTCTTCCTCCTTTAGCTCAAAATCTATCTTCTCAAGTTCCTTTGGTTGGACTTCATGTTTAATAACATCATTCACCTCTCTGAACACCACATCTCGGCTGTACACAACCTTCCTTGTTACTGGGTTCCAAGCTTATAACCCTTTAAACCATCCTTATACCCAGTAAAGATGCACTTTTCAGATTTACTATCTAACTTGGTTCGTTTCTCCTTTGGAACATGTACATATGCATCACATCCAAATACCCTCAGATGTGAAAGAGAGGGTTTCTTACCAGTCCATACTTCTTGTGGAGTCTTATCCTCCAACGCTGATGAAGGTGACCTGTTGACCAAGTAACATGCAGTATCCACCGCCTCTGCCCAGAATTCCTGTCCTAAACCGGCACCACTGAGCATGCTTCTTGCCCTTTCCATCAATGTCTTGTTCATTCTTTCTGCGACTCCATTTTGCTGAGGTGTATATGGAGTAGTCTTCTGCCGTGCTATACCACACTTCTTACAGAAATCTTCAAATTCCTTGCTGCAAAACTCTCCACCATTGTCTGTCCTCAGCACCTTTATCTTCTTCTCTGTCTGATTTTCCACCAGAGCCTTAAATTCTTTAAACCTGTCAAAGACTTCAGATTTCTTCTTAAGGAAATATATCCATGTATTCCTTGAGAAGTCATCTATAAATGATACATAGTACACAGACTTACCCAGTGATGGAACCTTCACAGGTCCAAACACATCACTGCGCACAAGCTCTAATATCTGTTTCGCCCTCTTAGCACCAGAGGGGAAACTCACCCGATTCTGCTTCCCATATACACAATTTTCACAGAAATCAAAATCCAGAGAGATATTACTCATACCTTCTACCATACCTTTACCATTAAGTATTCGAAAGCCCTTCTCTCCAATATGTCCAAGCCTTTGATGCCACAGCATGGTCTTCTCTCCAGATACCACTAGATTTTCAGCTCCACTTTCAGGAACTACAGAACTGTTGCACCCATCAACAACAGTGCTACCTTGCAGTTTGTACAGAGTTCCAGTCCGAACTCCCCGCATCAATACTAGTACTCCCTGAACCATCTTGCAGGTATCCTTCTCGAACACTGTTTTTACACCTGCATCATCCAAATTGCTTACAGAAATCAGATTTCTGGCCAATGTAGGAATATGCAGAACACCTGGAAGTGTTCTAACCCTTCCACCTTGCAACTTCAACTTTACTTTTCCGCGACCAATGATTCTAGCCTTCCTATCATCTCCTAAGAAAACATCACCACCATCGTATTTCTCATACTCACAGAACCACTCTCTATGGGGAGTGAAGTGAAAGGATGCACCTGAGTCAATCAAACATGCCTCATGATCTACATGTGTACTTGAAGAAGCCAAGTACACATCCCCACCTTCATCTGAGGTGGTTTTCGCCTCTGCAAAAGGAGCATCATCTGATCCCTTTCCTTTATCAGGAGCTTTAGAATTACAGTCCCTTTTGAAGTGCCCTTCCTTTCTGCATTTCCAGCACACCAGCTTTACAGGTTTTCCTAGAGATTTAGATCTCCCTCTAGATTTAGATCTCCCACTCGATGACTTATTTTTGTTTCTATTCTGGGACCGTCCTCGTACAGACAAGGCATCACCATTCTGGCTCTCCATATTTTTCCGTCGCATCTCCTCCGTCAGCAAGGCTGAGACTATTTCATCAAACTGCAAAGCAATTGCATTGCTACCTATTGCAATAACCAGACTATCCCACGAATCTGGTAGAGAACACAACAAACTGATGCACTTATCTTCATCTGAAATTTTAATATCAACAGACGCTAACTGACTTACCACAGTATTAAATGCGTTCATATGCTCTGTCACCGAGTCTCCATCTTTCATCCTCAGGTTATACAGCTTTTTCCGCAGGAACAATTTATTCACCAGAGACTTAGATTGGTACAAAGTCCCTAACTTGTCCCACAAAGCCTTTGCTGTAGCTTCCCCTGATACATTCAGCAATACTGAATCTGAGACACACAATCGTATTGTGCTCTTTGCCTTCTGATCCAACTTCTTCCATTCTTCATCAGTCACTCCCGTTGGTTTAGTACCTGGATCTACCGCGATACACTGATCTTAATCCACCAACAGATCCTCCATCTTGAGTTTCCACAACTCAAAACTCTGACCATTGAACTTCTCAATCTCTATCTTTCCGCTGCTCACCATCTTCTTTCACCACCAGAATCGATCTCACAGATCTCCCACTGAACAGGGTCTACCACAGGCTCAAGCGAAACCCCTCAGCAACAAAGGCGTCCCCTTGAAGCCAAAACAACTCTGATACCAAATGTAGGTTTTAACCCCATATAGAAATTACCTGCATACGAATTCTAAATCACAGAAAAATAAACAATGCGAGAGCATAACACATAAAACACATATACACAGAGATTTCACCTAGATCCCAAAACCGGGACTACCAGCTTGATTTTTCATTATATTCCTTTCAATGTTACAATACATATTTATACATGCCGAAGCATCCAATACCATGGACCGAAAACCATCGCGTCCAAAACCATGGACCGAAAACCATAGGTAGGTTCGCCCAACCTAATATAGGGTCCAAAAAAAATTTTCCCGAGGCACTGCCCCGGACCCCGTAGAGGGGGGCTACCCGCCCCCCCTGTGACCCCCCCACTGCGCAATCGGCACAACGAAGGGGGGGCTCTGCCCCCCCTCTAACCCCCCGATTCACTACGTAGGTTAGTCGTGGAAAGAATATAACACAACCCAACATCATGCTATGAGTTTTGTCAAAAGGTGGCTAGTGTCCAATTTCATCATGAGTTGGCTCGTCTTTTTGTGTTGCACTTGCACGGAGATCAAGTTATCTTGGCTGGTGTCACCTTCACACTTACACCAGAATCTGTCTCATTAGCAACCGGTATATCGAATATTGGTGAACCATGGCACAAGAAATAGAAGATTGACCGGCAACATTATGAGCCATACATTAAAACCAGTTTCTTGAGGCAGCTTAAGGGAGTGTTCCCGTTCTGGTATCTGAAAGATGAATATGCTCCACTAATGAGATTGATCATGAAATATTTCAGCTGTGAGGGACGGTTCTCTCGTCTTTACGCTTATCACATTAGGTTGCTCATGCTTTTCACCAGGGTAAGGATGATGAACATTCCGTATTTCATTTGCCAGAACATAGAGAGGATGACCACCTTTATACAACATAAAACCCCTCAGCAGCAACTTAACAATGTCTATCATTTTGCTCTTATTAAGATTTTGGTGGTTCATCAGCTTGGATTGCAGGGCATCACTTGGGATGATTTCATCTCTCGTGACTTCTTCAGAGCTTCACGGGGAGTATCAGAGGTTAAGCATGAGGGTGAACCTTCTCATCAGTATGAGCGCCATGAGACTGCTAGTGTGCCGGTTTTCATCACATATCAGAGAGGCACCAGACATTTGTTTGCAGCGGAAAAGCGAGTGTTATCTCCACCCGGGGTGGAAGGGGCCTCGCTTCCTCCATCAGCATCATAGGTACAGGACAAAGGCAAGAGGCCAATGCAGGATGAGGGGCCTTCAGGTGAGCCATCAGGTGAATGAGAGACCGACTTCATTCTCCTTCATGATGATGATACAGATACGGGTCCACAAAGCGCCAAACTTAGAGAGATCATCCAGGAGCAGCAATCAGAGATCGAAGCCTTATCCCTTGACTTGGAGAGGGCTAAGTGGACCATGAAATACTTGGAGCAGAGGAAAAAACAACTTGAAGATCAGCAGGCAATCATGGAGCTACAAAACATTCGTGAGCATCGCCAAGCTGCACAAAGGAGAAGAGTTGAGCTCACGTCATTGGAGCAAGAGATTAATGAGGATTGGGAGGCCAATCTCAAGAGAGTTAACATGCACCTAGAGAGGTTGTTGGACAAGGCCGACAAAGACCATGCACTGCTGAGACACATGGCTTTTCACTACATGGCACGAAACAAAGTGTGCAAGGCCCAAATCAGGAATTTGAAGGTGAAATTGAGGAAGGCAATCAAGAAGCAAAAGAGGCAAAGGGAGCTCGATCGTCTTCAAATATTGGCTGAAGCCTCTTTATCCCAGCATAACACTTGATAAGGAATCTCCAGCCCAAATTTCAAGAAATTTGGGGCATTTTTGGTATTTTTGGAAATTTTTGTGCAAAAAACAGGGTTTTTCTCCCTGTGCGTCGCGCCACGTGGCGCGTGCTTACGATTGGAAGCTCCAAATGCAAAAAAATTTATAGTTTTGAATTTTTCATGAAAAATCATGACTGTTGGTGCATGGCCAAGAAGTTTGGGCAAGTTTTGAGTCCTCAGGAGGTCAAAAACACCCTAAAAATGACCTCTCTGCCCCTAATTTCACACACAGGAAGCAGTCTTGGGAGATTGAGGTTTTGGAGGGGAAAATGGGCACCAAATTTAGAAATTCCACTTGGGTTGGAAAGTAGCCAGGTAGGGCTTTCCAGCAAGCACACTTGGGCTCAATTTGGAATTCAGAAAGTGCCTAAAAAGCAGCATCAAAGTGGTGCGACGCATACAGAAATTGGCACGGCACACAGAGGTTTTTTGACCAATTTTCCACCTTCTAGCTCAGAAATTCAGCCAGTTTGACTAGTTTTGCTTTGTGATGTAATTTTTGACCTATCTTGATGTAATTGGGTGAACATTATGTAATTTTTACACTTAGTTACTTGTTCTAGAGGTTTCATTCACCAAAGAGTGAAAATTTAATGAATGAATCAGTTTCCTACCTTATAGAGGCAAGTTGTTTTGATTGCCTCGATTTTAGTGCTTTGTTTAGAATTGGTTGAAACAGCTCCTAGAATGATGAGCTCGACCCCTAGAGGCAAGGTAATGGGTTGGGCTAGTCTATATCATGTATTTTCTAAGTCATTGTCAGGGTTGGATTCTTAGGAAAAGCTTGGCACTCGATTTTACATTCATTTCTGCATATTTGGCTAAGGAAAGACTAGGGTTCTGCAGCACTGTTTGGGATCCATGTGGCTTTATGTTTTGATGGTGTGCCTCTCTGAGTAATTGTAAGTTTATCTAGTGTTATGTGTCTCATTTTCATGTTTCTTCTTCTGAATTTGAAACAAATGAGTGATTAAGGTGGAATCCATAACTGTTATGCTCTACCTTTGAATTTGTTTAAATTTCCATGTTTCATCTGTTTAAGGAGAATTATTGAGACTCTCTTGCTCTCCTTAGCTCCTCACCAGTCTGATCTATCCATCTCACTTGCTTTAAAGCATCAAAACGATTGCCTTCCTTGCCCCAATCAAAACTCTGCAAAATCTGTGCCTCATCCCCAAGCCCAAATTTGCCTTTCCCATTTTTTCAACAAAACCATAAAAAACTCAAACCAAATCCTTTGCACCTAATACCTAGCCTAAGGTTAGTTGCAACATTAGTTATCTCGAGCCTCATCGATTACCTTTTGCCAAGATTGACCCGGAGAGAGCCCTCTCCTGTCCTCGTAGGGCTAGCTACGAGGCTGAGCGTGGTTTGATGTGGACCTAGAACCTTGTCTTTTCAGCGTGAGGCAAATCTAGGCTCTAACACGTGCCTTTTATTGGGATTTTATTTTTATTTATTTTTCTATCCCGTTTCTCTTTATTTTGAATTTTCATTTTTTATTTCTTTTATTTCTTTTTTCTTTTTCTATTTTTGCTATTTTTCTTTTTCTTTATTTTTCCATTTCTTCTTTTTCTCTATTTTTTTTTTTGAACATAAAGGGAAAAACTAGAAAATATTAATAGGGTAAAAATAAGTTACAACAGTATACACAAATCAAAGGTTGGTATTTATCTTCAGAGTAGTTATACCTTGTTTCCTATTTTAAATAAGTTGATTAATTAAAAAATGTCATATGAACTGAGATATGGTTTTTTGGGCATATGATATTGATAAGCTATGGTATTGGCCCATAGTATTGTAGCAAAGTCTATTTATAGATTAAGGATCTCCATGGTAAAGCGGGCATAAATCTCCATGGATACAATTATAGTTCCATGTTTTTTCAAATGCATATATGTTTAATTTATATATTAATTCATTTTATAAATAATAATTATAATAATTTAAAATTAGTTGTATGATTTTTTAATTTTAACAACCCGAGATGTATTATGAAGTAAATGTTTTGATGCTTATTATGGATTGATACCTATTTGCATTTACCAACCATTTAATTTATCTAGTTGCACTAATAATTATTGAGTCGAGAGGTGCTCTCACTCCCAGTATGGAAGAGATGTTGTAATGTCTTGTCATGTCCTATCATATCTTATTATGTAAACAAAAGTAATAAAATAATAAAAATAAAAATAATCATATGTTAAAATAAAAATAACGTATTGACTCATGGTATTAACCCATGGTATTCATGGGCAATATAGATTATTTAAAGGGTGAAAGACTAGCCTAGATCCATCTTAACTCTGGGTCTACCAAACACTAAGAGGGATCAAATCTCTTTACACTCTAAAAGATGTTTGCACCTCAAAATATTTGATCCCTCTCAGTGCTTCGTAGATCCAGAGTTAAGATAGATCTAGGTTGGTTGATAATTAAATTAAAATTTTGAAGCCCTATTACAAAATAGACAGGCCATCAACCTAAAAATTCTAGAATATTTGGCAACGGTTAAACTAGTATCATCCACCTCATAATTATTAAGTCGATAGGTGTGTTTATTTTGGGATAGGGCTTCCTTAATTTTTAATTAAATTATTGATAATTATTAGGTGGATGGTAGGGATTTAACCTCCATGGGATATTCTAGAATATTCTTAGTAGTAGTAACAGATCAAAGGTTGAGATTAACTTAAAAGTATTTATGTTCTTTTTACTCTTTCATTAAATTAATTAATTAAAAAAATTTAATATGAACAAGTGTCATATGAAATGAGTTATGGATTTTTGGGCATGTGGTATTAATAAAGCCATAGTATTGACCTAGTCCCGATGATGTGGTCCAACAGTTAGGTGGGATCAATATCGGCAATGCAGTTCATCCATATGGTAGATATACCAAGTTACCCTTGCAAACCTCAAGATGTGAATACTATAAGAGATCAGAAGATATATCTATTCTATATGACCAGAATCTATCAAAATCTCTATAATCGGCATCTTGATGATCCCTACCCTATTGACCGCAACCTCTGTATTCATTATTGCTTTCATCGCAGCTCCTCCAATAGATATTGATGGTATTCGTGAACCTATTTCTGGTTCTCTTCTTTATGGACACAGCCAGCCATGCTTCATAATTGGAGAAACGACCTTGTGCTTCGGGACCCCATAATAGCAGCAAAGAATGTGCTAAACTATTAGCAGGAGTAGAAACTGCAGCAGTTAGGAAATTACAACCTTCCAAAAGTTTGGTCCCCACAGGTGTCGTGGTCTGATCTCGGGCAGGACTATGTACGTCTGAGAGTTGCTCTAGGCGCGATTTCTTCAGGTGAAAAAAAATGCCATAATATTGACCCATGATATTGTAGCAAAGTCTATAATCTTATTATATGTTTTTTAGAATGTATATATGTTTAATTATATATTAATTCTTTTTTTAATAAATTATAATACTTTAATATTCTTATAGATAACTAGAGTAAAAAATGCAGCTCTACGACAACATCTCTCTTGCGGTGGCTAGGGTTTGGCCCTAGCCGACATCTTCTGTCTCTTCACCCTCTTTGATTGGGTCCCCTGTTGATGTCGATTCCTATATGATTGATTATTTTATATTATGGATTTGGATCTCTCTTCAACTTCTTCATCTAATCTAGTTCCCATGGAAACAAGTTGTCTGAAATGACCCCCTTCTTTTGGTAATGCTTCTTGCTCTTTTAAAGATGTAGTTAGATTTGGATCTAGTTATTTTCCTCCCATTTAGGTGGTTCATGAAGCCTTTGTGATCACAGTTCCATTGGGAGTAGAAGCCATTAATGATGCTCTGAGGTTTTCGAAAAGTGTTCTTGTTTGCAGATTCAATGGTCCCTGACCCCATTTCGTTGACCTCCATCAATGGATCTCAAAGAACTAGAAACCCCTTCTCTCTGACAAACTTAATATTTATCCTATGGCCTATGGTTTTTTTATTGTGATGTTCGAAAAGTTAAATGACAGGAATGTTATTTTCAATAATGTCCCAGGCTAGTTTTGGGGTAGTGTGGGACTTTTTATGTAGCCATGATCCCCCTCATTCGATCCTCTTACAACTTCAATTTCTTCTACTCATGTTTGGGTCAAACTTTCAAATATTCCCCTGCATCTCTAGAATCTCTCTTTGCTTGATCTGAAAATGGGGCACTTAGGCTTCTTGTCTAACTTACAAGAACCTCTCCCACTTCCAAAGCTTGAATATTCCCAAGTCTTATTGATTAACCAATGCGGAATTAAATATATACTTGAACATAAAGGTGTATGTTGGTATTTGTTTTAAACTAATTATATGCTTTAACATTTGTTGTTTGTGTTGGTATGCAAGTGTACTTGAACTGATATATAAATACATATAACAGTGAATAATGCGGCAGTAAAAACAAACACATAAGACAACAATTTAACTAGGAGTTCACCCACAACCCTTGGGCTACGTCTCTGTGAGCTCTAGTCAATTCAACTAAGCTCTCTGGGATTATGGTATAAGTCCTTTTTACAAGCTCTTGGCTCAAATCATGTTGTTTTTACACAAAAACAGTGGGTTCAGACACCATTTTATCCCCTGGCTCATGAAGCTCTGGCTCTTGGCTCTAGCTCTTGCCTCTTAGCTCTGGCTCTTTGCCTCTGGCTTCCTTCTACTCTCTATCAGCCTACAGCTCTCTTTGATTTTCTCTTAGCTTCCAAGTGACCCCCTTGGCTACTCTTTTTGCTTCTGCGTTGCCTCTTTTTGCCTTAGCCTCCTGCTTTGGCTTCACTTTCAGCAACAAACCCCCAACACACCTGACAATAAAAAAACTTCTTTGTTCTCTGTTAGTCTGTAGCTTTAAATCCAAATCGACGCTATCTATTTGTTTTCCCTTTCGGGCTCTCCGTCTTCTAGCCACGGTCCGCTCAAATCCCTTCTCTAAGCGTTAGCAATCATTGCTAAACGCCCTCAGGGATGGTGGCCACTTGTCCTGTAGCGAAATGGAACCATCGGCGCTTGAAATCCTTAGAAATGGTCGTTCCTTGTTTACACATAGAACGCTATAAAACATCTGAAAAATCCACAGAAAACACTATTTTCTGGACTTCAATTGCTATGAATTTTGCCCTAAACTGCTATTGGGTCCGCCCATAGCTATCGCAAGTCGCTTTGGCCCTGTTCCAAGGTTTCCCTTTAAAAATACATTAAAACATAGAAAAAGTCCGAAAAATGGCTTTATCAGACTTGAAATATTATGTTTTTGCATTTCGAAACCCCTTCGACTCTGGATTCATTGCATCGGGCACTTTTCCTTCGTATTTCGTTTATTTAACGAAAAACACAAATACAAAGAAAATCGTCGTTTGACGGATCTCAAAATATATTAAATCTAGTTCATATTACTATTGGGTCCAGCCATTGCATCGCATATATATGTATATATATCCCGCTCCATTGTGTTTGCCGATTGCAATATCGTAATGCGATTGATCGCAATCGCATATCGCTCATGCCCTAGGCCGGTGTAACGCTCTATTGTGGTCGCCGATTGCGATATCACTCCATTGCAATCGCCGATTGCGATGTTGTGATCGCGATAATCATATATTATGCTCTGATATCCTCCAATAGCCACCGCCGGTTGTGATTGTTGATCAGATCTGGACCATTGATCGGCCAGATCCGACGGCTCTTGTTCATTGTTGGGTAAGCCTCTGATAGGCCTTATTTCATTGTTTTCTCATGTTTTTTTTGCCTTCCGATAGTGTAATCCGATAAGTCTAAAGCTTCTCCTTTTGCAATGGATTTTTGGATTTTTAGAATATTTGAATATTTAGAGGGTTTTTAGGATCCCTTTTTAGGGGATTTTGCTCCTTTTTCCAAAGGATAGAGGCAGTTTCATTTTGTGATAACTTCTGCATCCAAAGTCAGTTTTTGCCCATTCAATTTGCAATAGATTCAAAATGAGATGATCTATGCAATGGGGCTAGTTCCAGGTGTTGGAAATAATACAGAGATGGGGGTGAATCAGTATTAGCAAGTTAACAATATTTCATTTCCATAATCAGATTCATATACGCTACTTCAGTTAATGCAACTTGCGTGTATATGCAACTGTATTTAAGGCAACTAGCGTATACCTTGCAAACTTATAATTTAGTTAGTTGATCTTAATCTGTGCATCAGAACCATATAAACAGTAACCAGGTGTAGTAAAAATAGAACAGACAATCACACACATGAACACAAGATATAAGGTGGAAACCCAATGTGGGTGAAAACCACTTGCTGCATTCGTCTCTATCTTCCTTTAATAAGAAACTTATTTTTACAAATTTTTGTATTGGTGCAATCTTATACTAGTATGCAGGCTTCTACCTGCAAAAGGCTACAACCTTCTCTCGTTCTCCAGCTTCTCTTGGAAGGGAGCTACAACCCCCTAGCTCTTGTACTAGCTGATGTGTTTACTAGTACGTAGGTGCTGACCTACAGAAGGCTACAACCTTCTCTTTTCTTCTAGGGACCACGTTTCATAAATTTTCAAACTGGAACCATCAATAACATCAATCAAACATCAAATATATTTGAATCAACCAATCTCCTTTGCACCAACCAAAACTGAATCAAACAATCACTCCTCTGAATGTTGTAACCAGAATACAGTAACAGTAACTAGAACCCAAGCCAGAACCCAAAACACTGCAACAGCAAACAGAAGTAGCTAAAGCATATTTTATGAGGTGTACGCTACTTCAGCGTGTCAAACCTACGTGCATATGCACTTTTCTCAAGGCGAACCTGCGTATACGTTGTTTTGATATGAAGAACCGGTGTGTATACGCGCGTTTTCTATAGTGAACCTGCGTACAGATATGTAAAAGATGATTTAACCTTTACAACTATTCGGACATCAGTTATACGCAGATTATCATATTTATAGATTACAACATGTGCAAATTATTCAAATAAAAGATCAAAACCACACAAAGATACTTCACTTCAAGCCTTTATATCTTAACCCATCAATAGATCTTATCCTTCATCAAGCATTGCGGTTCATCCTTGATTCAGATCCAGCTATGCCCAATAACCTGTGTTCTTGATCTTGCTCTTCATAAGAGATTCAATCCTTGAGTACCTTGCCTAATGATCTTCTCCTCCTTTTATAATCTTAGGCCTTACTCAATACCATGGTCCAAAACCACTTAGAATCAATACCTTGGACCAAATACCTGGGGTCAACACTTCGAACAAGATACCTTGGACCAATACCATGGATCATAATACCATGGACCAAATACCACAGACCAAAACCACATTACCAACATGTACGCACCTTTCCGTCCATAAACGTGCATGTGTACGCCATACGTTCCTTTTAGTCTACGAACCCATGTGTACACGCGGCGTGGTCAATGGGAACCTGTGTATACCTCTCTTTCTTCATTTTGTGAGCCTGAATTGTGATCTGTCATCTGTGTGAGTTGCCATCAAGGACAACACCTATGTCATAGTGCCAAAACTGTATCATAATGCCAACAATATCCCCCTTTGGACTTGATGGCAACCCCAAGTCACTCTCCCCCTTTGTCATCAAGGGCAAATGGTTATGCTCCCCCTGAGTACATGTTGAATTCTCTGATATGCTGAAGTGTGTTGTCCATGCTCCCCCTGAATATAAGAAATGTATGCAAAAAGATGACTCTATACATACATCAGAAATGACCTTCCTATCACTAATGACTCACACATCCATCTCCCAACCAAGTGGGGATATACCAAGTTTGACTCATCCACCCAACCAAGTGGGTATATACCAAATGTTTATACATGACAAAATAAGAACATTACATCATCCATCCCATGCATAGTGGGGAAACAAAATAGGTCATTACATGACCTTGATAATAAAAGACATACATGACATAGAGACCAAATATCTAAAACAAGACCATGATAGTCATCAGCAACTATCATCAGTAGCATTTGTCAATCACCATTCAGACCAGCAACCATGATCTCCCCCTGAACCTGTTCCACCTGAAACAAAACAACTTTGAATTTGTACCAAGATCTTCTAAGATAATGCCAATAATGCATTATTAGAAGTATATGCTCCCCGTGAACATGTGCCAGAGATTATTGTCAGACCCATATCAGACTCCTTGCATCCTGAGTCTAGCCCATTATTTTTCTTCAAACCAAGATATACGCGACTGTGTCCACAACAACTTGCGTATGTACACGGATACGCTTCATGAAACTCGTGTACAACTACTTTTCTTCTGAAAACAGATAAGTTTCAACAGCAAGATGATGCATCAACTACTTCCAGCTTATGTCTGAGATATTCAAATGTCTCTCTGGGTAGTGGTTTGGTGAATATATCAGCAACCTGTTCTTTGAAGGGAACATACTCCAATTTCACCTTTTGTTCAAGCACTTGTTCATGTAGAAAGTGATATTTGATGGGTAAGTGCTTGGTCTTGGAGTGCATGACTGGATTCCTTGAAATACTGATTGCACTTGTATATCACATAGAATGGAAATGGGTGGAGTACATGTAATCTGAATGTCTTGCAATGTTTGCATCATCCAAAGGAGTTGTGTGCAGCAAGATGTAGTAGCCACATATTCTGCTTCAGTTGTAGATAGTGCAATTGAACTTTGTTTCTTGTTGAACCAAGACACTAATCTGGAACCCATATAGAATGCACCACCACTAGTGCTTTTTCTGTCATCCAGGCTTCCTACCAAATCTACATCTGTATATGCATGAAGTGTAAGATCTGTATCTCTAGGATACCATAAACCGAAGTTCTGTGTTCCTTGAAGATATTTGAAAATCCTTTTGACTGCCTGAAGGTGTGATTCCTTTGGATTCACTTGGAATCTTCCAACTATTCCCACTTCATGCATGATGTCTGGTCGGGTACCTGTTACATAAAGTAGACTGCCAATCATGGATCTGTAAGTTGGTTGATGTACTGCTGCTGATTCATCATTGGAACTGAGACTGCATCCTGTTACCATAGGGGTACATACTGGTTTAAAATCTTCCATGCCATATTTTTTCAACATCTGCTTGAGATACTTGGTTTGTGATAGAAAAATACCATCTTTATTTTGTTGAACTTGTAAACCAAGAAAATATGTGAGCTCACCAAGCAGGGACATTTCAAATTCTTTTTGCATTACCAAAACAAAGTTTTGACTCATGGCTTCTTCATTGCTACCAAAAATGATATCATCAACATACACAACAAGTATTAGCAATTTATCATTATCAATCTTTGTATATAGATTGTTATCAGCTGATCCTTTTGAAAAACTTTGTTGATGGAGGTATTTGTCAAGACGGTAATACCAGGCCCTTGGAGCTTGTTTTAGACCATAGAGAGCCTTTCTAAGTCTGCATACAAGTTTTGGATCATTTCCAAGGATGAATCCATTTGGTTGCTCAATATATACTTCTTCTTCTAAGTCTCCATTAAGAAAGCCAGATTTTACATCCATTTGGTATACTTTGAAGTTCTGAAAGCTAGAAAGAGCAAGGAACATTCTTATGGCTTCAAGTCTAGCAACAGGTGAAAAACTTTCTTCAAAATATATACCTTCTTGTTGAGCATATCCTTTACAAACAAGTCTAGCCTTGTTTCTAATAACTTCTCCATTTTCATTCAGCTTGCTTTTGAATATCCATTTGGTTCCTATGATATTCTTATCATGAGGTCTAGGAACTAATTCCCAAGTATTATTCTTTTCAATTTGCTCAAGCTCTTCATTCACGGCCTCGATCCAACATTCATCTTTACATGGTTCATGTACATTTTTAGGTTCGATGGTGGAAAGCAATGCTAGATAGCTTGAAGCTTCTGTAATAGTTCTTCTTGTCTGCACACCTGCCTCTTTCTGTCCCAAAATTTGAGTCTCTGGATGATTTTTCTGAACATACCTGGATGGAGTCTTTTCTTCTACCGTTATCTGTTCTTCTGGTGCTTCATTGGTTTCTTCTTCAGAATTAGTCTAATTTGATGTGGAAGGATAATCCTCATCTTCTTCATAATCTTTGGTTTTTACCTGCTTTGGATTTTTGCCTGCTTCATCAACCACAACATCAATACTTTCAACAATTTTCCCAAGTCTTTTATTATAACACTTATATCCTTTACTTCGGGAAGAGTAACCAAGGAGAATGCCTTCATCTACTCTAGGTTCAAAATTGCCAAGTTTTTCATCAATCCTTTTGATGTAACATTTGCTTCCAAAAAATTTGAAGTATTTTACAGTACGAGTCTTACCATACCAAAGTTCATGTGGAGTTTGAGTGTTGTTTACCCGAACGTTTGTTTTTTTGAGAATAGTGACGACAGCAAATGCAGCTTCACCCTAGAAAGTTGCAGGAGTTCCAGACTCATCTAGCATGGCATGAGCCATTTGTTGAATAGTTATGTTCATCCTTTCTACCACTCCATTTTTCTGAGGAGTCCTTGCGGTAGAGAATTCCCTTTTTATTCCATGTTCTTCACAAAGTCTAAGAATTCATCTGAGGTAAATTCTCCTCCTCGATCAAACCTGAGGCATTTGATTTTGCGATCTGATTCATTTTCAACCAAAGCTTTGAAGGCTTTGAACTTTTCAAATGCTTCATCTTTATGCTTTAGAAGTCCTATCCAACACATTCTGGAAAAGTCGTCAATGAACAATATAAAGTATTCTTCTCCACGAGGTGACTTTTTCCTTGATGGACCACATAAATCAGTATGAACAAGTTCAAGAGGCTTACTAGCTGATCCTTCCTTCTCAGGGAAATGAGCTCTGGTTTTCTTACCAAATTGACATGATTTTCATATTGTATTTTCTGGAATGTTGATATCAAGAAGATCATGAACTGCCTGGAATTTGCATGCTTTTCTTATTTGAGAGAAGCTTAGATGCCCCAATCTTCCGTGCCATAGCCAGTGTTCATCATTTTTGCTTAGGTAGCACTGTTGTTGTCTTCCATTGAGTATGTATAGGTTGTTTGGAGTTCTTATGCCTTTGATCATTGTTTCTCCTATATCAAGCTCACGAACAACACATCCATTTGATCGAAATACTACTTCATTTCCTTAATCACACATTTGACTGACAGTCAATAGATTATGCTTTAGACCATCAACATACATAACATTCCCAGCTTTAACCTTTTCTTTTAAGAGAACAGAACCTTTACCTTTTATGACAGTAGGGTTGTCATTTCCAAATGAGACCTTCTTTTCCTTTTCTAAGGCATTATATGACTGAAGTTTTCTTTATCACCTGTCATGTGTTTCGAGCATCCACTATCAATGTACCACTGATTTTCTTGTCCTTGTGAATATAAGGCTATACCACATCTTTCTGTTTGCGGTTCTTTCTTTCTCCAAGTTTTGGGACCCAATGAAGTTTGCTCCTTCTGAGATGTTTGCCAAAATTTACTCCTACATTCAGAATCTTCATGACCGAAGTTGTTACAGATAGAGCATTCTATTTCATTTTCAAGAAGCGAAAAGTTATTGTAGGTACTTTTCATGATCCCTGTCACATTCTTTTGATTTTTTGATTCTCTAGTCATGATGGTCTTGTAAGCAACACATTGAGCAGCTTTGTGTCCAAAGATATGACATGAAAAACATTGGCCATTAAAGAAATTCTTTCGATTATCGAACTTACTGACCTCGTGATTGTAGTTTCCATTCATTCTTGAAGCAAATTGAGTGTGATTTACCTGAGGTTGGTTGTAGCTTCTGTTCATCCTTGAAGTAGATTGAACCTGATTTACTTGGCGATCTGCTTTATGCCTTTGCTAACAATTGTCAAACTATTCACTGCTCTTTACTGCATCAAGATAGCTTTTAGTGGAGGTGGACAGTTTCTGTGCTTCTTCAGTATATCCAAGACCTGTCTTTATCAAAGGAGAACCCTGCACTTTGATAATTTCATTTAGGGTATTTGATCCTTTAGCAAATCTAAGATTGAGAGCTTTTGTCAATATCCTTTCTTAGACCCACAATTTCACATTCTAATTTTTCATTGTGTTTTTCTCTTTCAGCAAGTTGGAATGTTAAGAGTATCTATAATCATATTCTTTTCTTCTAAACAAATTTTAAGTTTAGAGATTTCTTCATAAAGACCATCTTCATCTAAAGCATCCAAGAAATCATCATCTTCAAAAGCCATCAGAAGTCTATAGTCATTACTATTTTCATCTTCATCACTATTTGATAAACCATCACTCTCTTCATGCATATAGTAGCTCTTCTTACTTACACTTTGTTTTCTATTCCATTTTGCTGATTCCTTACGTTTATCAAGCTTATCTTTGTGAGGACATTTTGCAGCATAATGACCGACTCTTCCACAAGCAAAACATTTGAAAGGTAGTTTACCTCTAAATCTTCCAAAACCCCGTTGAAGGTTCTTGACAAAGTTTGCTTCTTCCTCTCCTTTTGAAATATGTCTTGATTCATTGAGTTCTTTTCTTCCTGAAGCTTTGAATGTGGATTCTCTCATATCTAACGGGCCTCCTTTTCTCATTTCGAAAGCAGTTAAGATTCTGTGTAGCTGTGTCATAGTAAGACTCTAAAGATCCTGCTTTTCTTCTATGGCAGAAACTTTTGATTCAAACTTAGTAGACAAGGATCTTAAAACCTTTTCAACTAAAGTAACTTCTTTTATTTCTTCACCCAAGTTCTTCATACAGTTAACAATCTCATCTATACGTAAGAAGTAATTAGCTATACTTTCATCATTGTGCATTTTGAGAGTTTCATATTGAATTCTGAGAGATTGCAGTTTTGCACGTTTTACCTGATTGTCTCCTTCATAACTTAGAATGATATTGTCCCATATTTCTCTGGTGGTTTTGAGCTACATAACTTTGACAAATTTTGATTGTGAAAAACTCCCCAATAATGTATTGACAACCTTGGCATTGGTTTCATATTGCTTTTTACCTGCTGTATCTGTAGGAATTGATTATGGAAATGTATATCCTCCTTCCACGATTTCCCAAACATCTATTCCAAGAGATTGAAGATAGGTTGTGGTTCTTACCTTCCAATAAACGAAGTTGCTCCCATCAAAGATTGGTGGTCTAATGGATCCCTCTCTTTCGTAGTTACTCATGATGATAGATCTTCCTTCAAGAAATCAAGCTTCTTTTGAAGGACCTGCTCTGATACCAATTGTTGGAAATAACACTGAGAGGGGGGGTGAATCAGTATTAGCAAGTTAACAATATTTCATTTCCATAATTAGATTCATATACTCTACTTCAGTTAATGCAACTTCCATGTATACGCAACTGTATTTAAGGCAACTAGCATATACCTCGCAAACTTATAATTTAGTTAGTTGATATTAATTTGTGCATCAGAACCATATAAACAGTAACCAGGTGTAGTAAAAACAGAACAGACAATCACACACACGAATACAAGATATAAGGTGGAAACCCAATGTGGGTGAAAACCACCTGCTGCAATCGTCTCTATCTTCCTTTAATAAGAAAATTCATTTTACAAATTTTTGTACTGGTGCAGTCTTATACCAGTACGCAGGCTTCTACCTGCAAAAGGCTACAACCTTCTCTCATTCTCCAGCTTCTCCTAGAAGGGAGCTACAACCCCTTAGCTCTTGTGCTATAATGTGTTTGCTAGTACGTAGGTGCTGACCTACAGAAGGCTACAACCTTCTCTTTCTTCCAGGGACCACGTTTCATAAATTTTCAGACTGGAACCATCAATAACATCAATCAAACATCAAATATATTTGCATCAACCAATATCCTTTGCACCAACCAAAACTGAATCAAAAAATCACTCCTCTAAATCAAACATCAAATATATCTGCATCAACCAATCTCCTTTGCACCAACCAAAACTGAATCAAACAATCACTTCTCTGAATGCTATAACCAGAATACAGTGACAGTAACCAGAACCCAGAACACTGCAACAACAAACAGAAGTAGCTAAAGCATATTTTATGAGGTGTACGCTACTTCAATGTGTCGAACCTGCGTGCATACACACGTTTCTCAAGGTGAACCTGTGTATACGTTGTTTTGATATGAAGAACTGGCGTGTACACACACCTTTTCTATAGTGAACCTGTGTACAGATCTATAAAAGATGATTTAACCTTTACAACTATTCAGACATCAGTTATACCCAGATCATCATATTTACAGATTACGACATGCGCCAATTATTCAGATAAAAGATCAAAACCACACAAAGATACTTCACTTCAAGCCTTAAGATCTTGACCCATCAATAGATCTTATCCTTCATCAAGCGCTGAGGTTCATCCTTGATTCAGATCCAGCTATGCCCAATAACTTGTATTCTTGATCTTGCTCTTCATAAGATATTCAATCCTTGAGTACCTTGCCTAATGATCTTCTCCTCCTTTTATAGTCTTAGGCCTTACTCAATACCATGGTCCAAAACCACTTAGAATCAATACCTTGGACCAAATACCTGGGGTCAACACTTCGGACAAGATACCTTGGACCAATACCATGGATCACAATACCATGGACCAAATACCACATAACAAAACCAATTTTTCCAACATGTACGCGCCTTTCCGTCCGTGAACGTGCGTGTGTACGCCATACGTGCCTTTTAGTTTGCGAACCCATGTGTACACGCGGCTTGGTCAATGGGAACTTGCGTATACCTCTCTTTCTTCATTTTGTGAGCCTGAACTGTAATCTATCATCTATGTGAGTTGCCATCAAGGACAACACCTATGTCATAGTGCCAAAACTGTATCATAATGCCAACACCAGGAACTTAGACTTTCATTTTCCTCAGTGAGGAACACTTAGACTTAGGAGTCTATCCAAAATCCATTTTGGATCACGCCTTCCCACTAAAAGAATTTTTGGTCTCCAAAAGACTGATATACTGATTTGAACAATAAATGAGAGTGACTCACCTGCTTTTTTCAACCTCCCTACACCTGCCTTGCATAGTGCCTCTAAACCAAAGTTTCTAACCACTTCCCTTCTTGGATGGGTTGGTCCTCCTGGGAAGAACTGTCTTCCTCCTTGCCTTCCTACAGAACTCCTACTGAAATGGTTATAGAAGGTAGTTTGAGCTTCTCTGCCTTGGTCAGTGATCCAAGGTGGCTCAAACAAATGTTAAGTACACCTGCTTCACAAAACTTTCATTTGTACCTGTTTGACAAGCTGTCAACAACAGAAATATAGACAACAACAATTGGATGGCCTAAACTCCTGCTCCAACAAAGGAACAAATTTCACATCTTTTGAACACCTCCATGTCTTACATCTGCATACAAATGATGGACTAGACAACAAGCCCACAAAACATGCCTTTAAAACAAATGACCCTTCAAGTCAAGCATGTAGAAAAAGACCATTTGGAATCTTTTTCAAAAGATGAAACACTTCATTATTATCCCCATCTAAGAGACCAAGTTAATTGCTCCCAAGTCAAAATTGCATCACATGCATGTCAAAGCAATCAACCATGCAAGTTAATTACACATACATGTTTAAATACAAGGAAATCATCAACATCCCTGTGTTCATGCACATCATGCTTATGCATGCATTTCATCCTTCAACTTTCACTTAAGCACACTATACTTTCGAAGCTGAAATGAAATATAATGTTGTAGCAACAAAGTGAGCCTCCTACTCAACCTTTTTCCATTCACCATCTTGGTAGACCTGCAACTTGCATTCCATTAACAAAGAAATGAAAATAGATGCATCAATAGACATGCAATATTAATCGGATAAGAACTCTAACCATTTCTTACCACTCCCTTTCAAAGGTACTACCTTTGTCTGCACATCAGCATCAACATGTGAATCATTTTGAGACACATCACTCATGGAATCTTCCTTTCCATTTTTGCCATCTTCTTTTTCCACTTTCTTCAGCTTTGGTGGAAGCATTGTTGGATTCAGTGTCCAACATTTTAAAGCAAGATGTCCTTGCTTATGGCAGTAAGTGCATTGCATGTGCATCCTCTTGACAAAATGATATGCCTTGTCCAATGGACCTTTGGCTTCTTGCTTCTTTTCCTTCAAAAGTTTCCTGTATGTGGCCATTCTCTTCCAACATCTAGAAACATTATGGTTATCCAAACTACAAAAGGAACATGCAACTCTTTCCCCCTACTTATGTGGAAATTTATCATGCTTTGCAAAATCAAAAGGAATGTGTTTAGAACTAGATTTATACCTGCCTTTTTCACCTTTATTACCTTCATGAGGAGGTGAATTGAGTGAAGAAGTAGCTCCCTTTGGGACACCATCAATCTCTTCAAGGTCATCAAAGTTTCCACAACTCTCTAGTTCAAGTGTGTGATTCTGAACACCTACATCCTGCAAGTGATGTTTCAAGCCATTACATTCCTCTTGAATGCAACCTTCACACTTCTGAGGTAGAGAACATGAAATGGAACTCCTTCTTGGGACTGTTTTAATGGTCTTCATGGCAGCTTTGGAACTCTCTCCATAAGACTATCCATAGCCAAGACCCAATACTTAGGCCTTTCCTCAACCATTATTGGTTCAACAATACCTTGTGCATGCTTTCCCAAGCCCCTTCCTTCATAGCCCATCTTGGACATTAGCTTGGAACCTATGCCTCTAATATGTTTTTCAAAAGAACCAATATAAGCATTCTCAGAAGAATTTGAAGACAAATTGGAATGGCTTACCTCTTCTTCAAGCTAATACTTGACTAAGGCTTCTTGGGCAATAAAGAGTTGTGACTCCAACTCATGCATCCTTTTTAGGTTCATATTTGCAGTATGAAGTTGCCTCTCCATTTCCTGCAATTTGTCAGAAAGAAACTTCTTCTCTTCCTCCACCGAATTCAACTGCTTTCTAAGTATGTTGCTCTTCCTTCCATCCTCATACACTTCTCTCACCATATCCCTCATGATGAACAAGTCTTGCTTCATGTCTTCATCAAAGAATTTTGTGAAGAAAGGAGAATTTGAGGACTCACTTAAAGAAGTTGTCATTATGCCAATGAACAAAATAACTTCAAACAAGAATAACATAGAGCTTATTCAAGCAACCTTTTGCAACAAACCTCTTGTGCTTCAAGGACTGCTTTGAGTTCCTTTGGGATAGAAGAATGCCTTCGGCCCTTCTTCCTTCTTGTTCTTCCTCAACTGAGCTATCAATAGCTTTCCCTTCACCTTTGCAAACTCAGAAAATAGTCAGTCTGCAAACAAGCATACAATCAATCAGACAATCAATCTTTGACTGCCCAAACACCTTTAAGACAAGCAATATTTGCTCTGTCAATCAAGCATTCTGATATAACCTTCTTAAAGATGTGGTTAATCAATCTTATGCTTTGATACCACCTGATCTGAAAATGGGGCACTTAGGCTTCTTGTCTAACTTACAAGAACCTCTCCCACTTCCAAAGCTTGAATATTCCCAAGTCTTATTGATCAACCAATGCGGAATTAAATATATTCTTGAACATAAAGGTGTATGTTGGTATTTGTTTTAAACTGATTATATGCTTTAAAATATGTTGTTTGTGCTGGTATGCAAGTGTTCTTGAATTGATATATAAATACATATAATAGTGAATAATGCAGCAGTAAAAACAAACACATAAGACAGCAATTTAACTAGGAGTTCACCCACAACTCTTGGGCTACGTCTCCGTGAGCTCTAGTCAATTCAACTAGGCTCTCTGGGATTATGGTATAAGTCCTTTTTACAAGCTCTTGGCTCAACTCCTGTTGTTTTTACATAGAAACAGTGGGTTCAGACACCATTTTATCCCCTGGCTCTTGAAGCTCTGGCTCTTGGCTCTTGCTCTTAGCTCTGGCTCTTGGCTCTTGGCTCTAGCTCTTTGGCTCTGGCTCTAGCTTTTGGTTCTGGCTCTTGGCTCAGGCTCTTTGGCTCTAGTTTCTTTCTACTCTCTATCAACCTATAGCTCTCTTGGCTTTTCACTTGGCTTCTAAGTGACCCCCTTAGCTGCTCTTTTTGCTTCTGTGCTGCCTCTTTTTGCCTTAGCCTCCTGCTTTGGCTTCACTTTTAGCAACAAACCCCCAACACACCCAACAAAAAAACAACTTCTCGGTTCTCTGTCAGTTTGTGGCTTTAGAGCCAAATTAACGTTGTTTGTTTGTTTTCCCTTTCAGGATCTCCATCTTCCAGCCACGATCCACTCAAATCCCTTCTCTGAGCATTAGCAATCATTGCTAAATGCCCTCAGGGATGGTGGCCACTTGTCATCTATCAGAATGGAACCATCGGCGCTTGAAATACTTAGAAACGGTCGTTCCCTGTTTACACAGAGAACGCTGTAAAACATGGGAAAAATCTGCAGAAAACATTGTTCGCCGGACTTCAATTTCTATGAATTCTGCCCTAAACTCCTATCGGGTCCGCACATAATCGCTATTGCAAGTCGCTTCGGCCCTGTTCCAAGGTTTCCCTTTAAAAATACATTAAAAGATGGAAAAAGTCCGAAAAATGGCTTTATCAGACTTGAAATATTATGTTTTTACATTTCGGAACCCCTTCGGGTTCGGATTCATCGCATCAGGCACTTTTCCTTCCTATTTCATTTATTTAATGAAAAACGCAAATACAAAGAAAATCGTCGTTTGACGGATCTCAAAATATATTAAATCTAGTTCATATTACCGCCAGGTCCGGTGATCGCATCGCATATATATGTATATATAGCACGCTTCATTGTGTTTTCTGATTGCGATATCGCGATGCGATTGATCGCAATCACATATTGCTCATACCCTGGGCTGGTGTAGCGCTCTATTGTGGTCATCGATTGCGATATGGTTCCATTGCAATCGCCAATTGCGATGTCGCGATCGCAATAATCATATATTATGCTCCAATATCCTCCGATAGCCATCGCTGGTTGCGATTGCCAATCAGATCTGGACCGTTGATTAGCTAGATCCGACGGCTCCTGTTCATTGTTGGTTTAAGCCTCTGATAGGCCTTATTTCATTGTTTTCTCATGTTTTTTTTTTGCCTTCTGATAGTGTAATCCGATAAGTCTAAAGCTTCTCCTTTTGCGATGGATTTTTAGAAAACTTGAAGATTTAGCGGGTTTTTAGGATCCCTTTTTATGGGATTTTGCTCCTTTTTCCAAAGGATAGAAGCAGTTTCATTTTATGATAACTTCTACATCCAAAGTTAGTTTTTTCCCATTCAAGTTGCAGTAGATTCAAAATGAGACGATCTCTGCAATGGGGCTAGTTCTAGGAACTTCCTTGGACTGTCATTTTCCTCAATGAGGAACACTTAGACTTAGAAGTCTATCCAAAATCCATTTTGGATCATTGCTTAAGGCTATTGGGGATGCAATTGGAGTCTTTAATTGTCATAACCCAAAAACATAAAAGTATCTCAACCCCACATATGCTCGTATATGTGTGGAGATGGATTTCAGTAAGGTTTTTCCAACAAAACTAAATTTAAGCAACACATATTACTTACGGGTTAAAAATATTGATTACGAGAATATTTACTTTCGGTGTTGAGCATGTTATGAGATAAGGCACACAATTAACCTATAACCATGAAAATTTCCAATATGCAAACAACGTAGAAAAATAGACGGAGGCACAAATGGTGGGAAGGCACCCAGAAAGAACACTATATTGTTTTTAAGCAAGAAGAGCCTCAAGCTAAGGCAGAGGACAAGCAAGAAGAAAAAAATAGACAAGAAGAAGCAGAATTCATAAACAATCCACCATACCCAACTTCAATAGAAGAAACTACTGAACAAAACCCTAAGAACAATGCCTCCTCCCATGTTTCTTCAAACAAAAAGACTGAACAAGTAAAATCAGGTAGACTGGGAAGAGTCATTAAGGGGCCAAAATGATGATGTTGTTAGAAGATATCATCCTCAGACGAGTGGATGGCTAGATTCATTAGATAACTCGAGATGAAAAGAAGTTAGAAAAAGGAAAATGAGAAGCAATCAAAATTAAATTGACAATTAGATTAGAATGGGATGCAAAAGTATTTGGATCTTAGGGGTAGTTTGGAAAAGCTTTAGTTGGAATGGGAACATTTTTTTTGTATTGTGAAGTTCTTGATTGAGGATTTGGATTGAATATGTATGCTCAATATCAAATCCTCGAGAAATTGAGCTTCGAGACGCATTCATGTAACTTATCTCCTGGGTACTTGTTGTGACCAAGCACGAATTTTAATAAAATCTTCTCATTTCTGTTAAAATAAAATAAAAAATTAATAATACATTAAAATAAAGTTATAATTTAGTTAATTTTTGTGATTTGTGTTGTCAATATGTTTTTCCCTCTAGAGAAGTTGTGTATTTTGATTTAAATGACCAACGTTTCAGGTGGACGCTCCACCCATCATCAAGTACACATAAGTTGAAAATGTGTGATGGATAAAAAATAGACTAGTATATTTGAGGTTCAATATAACATTATGCATGGTCAATAATGGTCATATATAGCTATTTTAAGGATTAGGAAGTTAACGTTAATGGATTATTGGGCTAGTAGTGTTAACCATTGATATATTAGGGATACATTTAATAAGAGATACCAAAGTCAACCATAGTCAACAAGATGAAAACATGAATTTGTTTTGATCAACATGTTGATGTGGAGGGGTGGTAGGTGGGGGTGGGAGTCTCCATAATCATGATGGAAACAAAGTGGTTCGTTATTGATGAGCCTCAAAAATGGGTAATTATATGGGCTCATTTTACCTCCTAACCTAGTCAAATCAACCATTATCTTAGTGTATTGTATGATTTAATTATTATATTAATGCTTATAGGGTGAGTTGAGTTAGTTATTATGCCATGTGGTCTAACATGTATTTAATGCAGATTATTGATGGATTTCGAGGTCAAAGTCAAGGATCTAGTGGCAAAAATACAGCAATAACTCAAAGTAGATAGAGGAGAGGACTTATAGGAGGCAATCCCCCTCATTTATTGCTCCTCACTTCGAATTCCACTTCATTCATCTCGGAGTACAAGCAGTCGAATCATGCACTAAAAGGAAGCCGAGAAAGTGGAAGATGATTGAGATTTATCTCGAGTTTTGGGAGCCAAGCCTCCTTGATTTTAAGGAAGTTGTTGGTAGCTTCAGATGTATAAGTAGAGAGGCCTAGCACCTCACTAGGGTCAGATTTTTTGTTTATGTAAACTCTGCTCAAATTTTGAGCTTATTATTTTGTGATATTTTCATGTAATCTTGCTATTGTTTTGATAATGAAGATGGAATCCTTTTTGAGCTAGCACTGAGTTACCTCAGAGGGCTAAAGCTCTTGGGTTAGGGCCCAATCCAAGTACCCAAGCTTCTCTTTACTTGTATTTGTATGCTTTACTTCAGTTTGTAGATTAATTTGTTGTTAGATGTATTCTCCTTATGGTTAAGAATAGGTTGCTTTTGATGATTTAGTAGTTTGCTTCCATTTGTGCTTTCTGTAGAAGGTTAAGCAGTGGTCAGAAAAGATTCAAAAGGCTAGCAATAGTGCCTTGGCCTCTCTTCCTCCCTCTAGGGCCATGATTTGAGGCAAAGACTCTCTTGCTGCCCCAAAAACATAGATTTCCCTCATTCATAGGACTTCTAGTGTTTGCAGCTCTTTAGTAGGTTAATAGTCCAATTTTGCCTTGCATTAGATCTCCTTCAACATGTCCACTACCTGATTTGCAATATTCCTTTTCATGCTTTCCTTTCTTGCAGCATTTCTCAACATTTCCTTTCATACATCATAGTTTAGACCATTTTTTATGCAAAACTCTATTTTTCCTAGGATGCACTCATTTCATTTGTTGCTTGATTTTCTTGGTTGACTGTCAGTTTATGTGAAACATATCTCTTCCAGCAGTAGGCCAGCTTACCAGAAATCACACCCTCCATCTGATCCATTCCCTATAGGTCTCCCAAGCCTCACCTCAATTCTGCCCTAGTTTCCTTCATTTTTCATAGAACTTCTTCCTCCCTCCTAGACCAAACCCAATCATATTTCTCTCTCCTGGTGATTCATGGTAGACCTTAGGTGCCCTAACACCTCATTCCAACCTTCATCCACATTTTCCACCCACTCTCACACCCTCAAAATAGCAAAAATTTCTCTCGGCCTCCTCCTGTAGGCCTCCTGTAGTTTCCCTGTTTTCCTCCTGTAGTTTCCTTGTGTCCTCCTGTAGTTTTTCCTATAGGCTTTCTTTTGAAGGCCAAGTGTGGGAAAATCCTCCAGAAGGCCACCTAAGACCTCCTAAGACCCATCCACACCATCCTACATCCTCCCAAGCTCCAAAACCACCCTCTAACGTCGCCTTTTCGTTGCCACACTCACACACAATAAATTAGATACATGTCAAATTCACATAAAAACACATAGAAATCCAAAAATATGTTTTTGGATTATTTACTTCCAGAAATAGCATGGTTAGATGTTGTTTACTTCTTTGAGTAGGTAATGGCATTTCTTTCATGGTTTTCATAGTGTTTTTGGTAAAAGTAGAATTCGCTTGTTAATTAGGGTTTACTAAATTTTGCTTTACATTCCAGTTTTTCTCCTTTATGCAATTAGAATAGCTTCTGTAGAGTAATATTTATTTTCTTTCATCACACATAAAGCTTCTTCTAAAATCTATAGAATTTGGCTTGAGCTCTTAACGATCTCGTGCCGGCTGACCATGAGACAACCTGCAGTGAGAACTAGTACTTGTGCATACAGCACCGACGCTTCCAAGTTTGTTACAAACTACCGGGTTGATAAAAGTAAAGTTGGTAGCCCAGGAGTTGCAGCATTCTTGCTGCAATACTGGTGCTCACCACTTTTTTGCGTCGTTGCCAGGGAAGCGTCAGATTATTCTATAATTAATGCTTTCTTCTATTTCCCATTACAACATTCTACTAATAGTTTATTTCGGCAAAAGTACTAGTCCTTTCTTTTTTTTCAAGTTCTGCATTTCATTGCTTTCCTTTTCAATTCTGCAAATTCCATTTCGGCAAAAGTAGACTAGTCATTTCTTTTCTTTCAGCTCTGCATTTCCTTTCTTTCCTTTTCAATTCTGCAAATTTCTATTCAACAAGTTCATTTCAGCTAGTTGCAATTTGTTTTGTTCAATCACAATTTCAGTTTTTGCAGGTACTTTCAATGTGGGGAAAAAGAAACAAAAACCAACCAAAAATATTTCCTTTCATGCCTCGCAGGAATAGAGATAACTCAGGAAAATTTTTGCCCAACACCCCCACTACCCCACACAGCCAACCTTCTCTCTTCTTCGATGGCTGCAATCAAGAAGAACCCTTAGGTGAACAACCAGACATATTTGAAGAACCTATAGGGGAAGAAGAAGAAGAAAAATTTCCTCTGGATCTAATGGCTGAAAACAAAAATGCTAGGGGGAATGGAGAGAGAATAGAGGGTACCTTTCCCATTCGGGAGACCAATGGGGAAACCAAAATGAAGAATATAAGCCCTTCAGCCCTACCTCACTTCCATGGTCTAACTACAGAAGATCCTCACACCTTCTTGTTTGAGTTTGTTGTCATATGTCGAACTTATAACTATGCAGAAGACAAGAAAAAGTTGAAACTATTCCCTTCTACTCTCAAGGATGCAGCACTGCTTGGTTCATGGGATTACCTGACAATAGCATCACAACTTGGGCCCAGATGCAGCAAGCCTTTAACAACAAGTATCGAGACTATTGCAGGTCAAAATATACCAAAGAAGAAATCTTCTGAATGACCATGGGAAGTGATGAGTCCCTCGAAGACTATGAAGATAGGTTCCAGCTCAATTACAAAAGGGTTGGGTGTACACTTGACCCTGAGTCTCTGAAGTTGGTCCTGCTCAGGGGAATTTGGGAAGACATTTTAGACACCCTCCATCTACTGGCATGGGGGAGACATCTACCAACTATCCTATGAGGACATAAAGAATGTTTTTAGAAACCATTCTAGAGCAACCAGAAAGAAAGGTAGGGGGAGTCAACCCATAGCCAGTACCTCTTCTTCCAATTCATCCATTAAAGGTGAAATTGGAAACATGTTGGAAGACTTCAAGAGTGAGATGCTACAGACTCTTGCCATGCAAATGGATACCTTACATATCAAAATAAAACAAGAGGAAGCAGAGAGGGCTTTGACCATTTTTTGCCCTAGATGCACCAGGAGGCATCCTAGGAACGAATGCCCATTGAACTCTATAGAGGTTTGTTCAGTCTGTGAAGAAAATCATTCTACAGACAAGTGCCCTTCCTTGCCCGGACTTAAAGCTGTATACCAAGGGGCCGAAGGAGTCACTAAACAAATCTATTACATAAACCAAAGGAGGCCGCATGGACCTAGACCATACCAGCAGGGGATGCAAGGGACATCTCAGGCATACTACAACCCCAACCAAGTCACCTCCATACCTTCTTGGGGCCCCCCTACTCATCCTTCTTGGTCCACACCTCCTCCTTGGTCCTTCACATCTCAATATCATGCCCAACCAGCCACTCATTCATTTCAACCCTATGCTCAGTCGCAACCTCAGTGGAATGCGTCTCATCAGGGGTGGAGTCCCCAATACAACTCTCTTCCCACTCTTCTTGCTTCACCACCTGCCCAACCACAACTGTTACCTTCTGCTCCACCAAGGCAACCCCAAATTCCTACCCAGCCAAATCCGAACCCAAACAACAGACATGCTCAACACGTGTATAGTGGGGAACCATCATGCCCAACTTATGCTATGGAGATTCAAGAAATCAACTTGCGATATGGGAAATTTCTCCCAGATAGCCAGCCTCCACCTAGGGAGGTTGACGAAGATAAAGAGGAAAGTGAACCTAAAGCAAATCCACCCTTCCCTGAGAGACTATCCATGACAATCCAGCCTACCCCAGAAGAGACTGAACTCCTAGGAGAATTGAAACACTTATGTGTGAAGATACCACTTCTCCAAGCCATAAAAGATGTGCCTATATACAATAGGTTGATCAAACAGAAGTGCTTTAGGCATCCAGGAAGGCGCAAGAGAGATTCCCCAACCATCAATGTCATAGGACAACTATCTAACCTGATGTTGGGGCAAATAATCTGTCCAAAATATATGGATCCTAGAAGCCCAGTAGTTGATGTCCACATCAATGGCACAATGGTCCCACATACCATGATTGATCTAGGAGCTTCCATTAATGTGATGACAAAGGAAAAAATGCTCAAACTTAACCTCCAGGGCTCCTTGAGGTAGACCACGACAGTGCTACAGCTAGCAGACCACTCCATAGTGACCCCTGAGGGGATTGTGGAAGATGTGATGGTCTCCATTGATTCTTGGGAGTACCCTGTTGATTTCTTAGTTCTCCAGCCAAAGGCAAAGCTCACTAGGTATCCTCTCATTCTAGGAAGACCCTGGTTGGCTACACCCGATGCCTACATCAACTGCCAAGTTGGGAACATGATCATAAAGAACGGGCACATGTCCAAGCAGTTAACCCCATATCCTCCTACCAAACCCTTGCTATAACATGATCTACCTCTTTGGTTGGAGGAGGAGGATGAGGATGAAGTTTATTTTGCACCACTTTGTGCATTAGAACTCGCCATGGGCGGAAAACCACAAGATGAGGATGATATGATTGAAAATTTGATTCAAAATCCACATCCCAATATATCACCATTAGAAGACATAGTAAGAGAAACCCAAAACAACCCCTCAACTAATCTTTGTGTGGTCGACCCTACTTCTCTCCTTGTCAAAAATATAGAGTTCAGCCTAGAAAGAACATTGAAAATCAATCCATCCCTATCTACTTCCCAAGAGAATGAGCTATGCAGCCTACTGAGAAAACATCTAGATGCCTTCGCCTGGAGTTATAAGGAGATGAAGGGAGTGCACCCTTTAGTATAGAGAAGAAATAGTAAGAGAAACCCAAAACAACCCCTCAACTAATCTTTGTGTGGTCGACCCTACTTCTCTCCTTGTCAAAAATATAGAGTTCAGCCTAGAAAGAACATTGAAAATCAATCCATCCCTATCTACTTCCCAAGAGAATGAGCTATGCAGCCTACTGAGAAAACATCTAGATGCCTTCGCCTGGAGTTATAAGGAGATGAAGGGAGTGCACCCTTTAGTATGTACTCATCATATATACATCAAGGAATATTGCAAACCAGTCAGGTAGCTTCAAAGGAGGATGAATCCAGCACTTAAAGATATTGTTAAGGAAGAACTGCAGAAATTGATTGATGTAGGATTCATCTATCCCATCTTTGACAGTGAATGGGTCTCCCCTTTGGTGCTAGTGCCAAAGAAAAATGGTAAGTGGAGAATTTGTGTCAACTATCAGGAATTGAATAAAGCCACTAAAAAGGACCATTTTACTTTACCTTTCATAGATCAAGTGTTAGACGATTTGGTAGGGAAATTTTTTTTCTCTTTCCTAGATGGGTTTAACAGGTTCAATCAGATTCAAATCAGCCCGGAAGACCAAGATAAGACCACTTTCACTTGTCCTTGGGGTACCTTTCCATACTGGGTCCTTCCTTTTGGTTTGTGCAATGCTCTAGCCACTTTCCAAAGAGCGGTATTGAGTATATTTTCTGAACTAGTTCATGATGCAGTAGAAATATACATGGATGATTTTACTCCTTATGGCTCTGACTTTCAGGAAGCTTTATCTAACCTAGGAAAAGTTCTAGATAAGTGTATTGAGATGAACCTGTCCCTTAGTTCAGAAAAATGTGATTTTTTTATGACTAAAGGGACTGTGCTAGGTAATGCAATATCTCAACAAGGACTAAAGGTGGACCCCAACAAAATTGCCATCATCCAAAGGGTCCCGCCTCCTCAAAAGTTGAGAGATGTCAGAAGTTTCCTAGGCTTAGATGGATATTACAGGAGATTCATTAAAGAATTTAGCAAGTTAGCCTCTCCTTTTTTCGGCCTCTTAGGCAAAGATGTTGAGTTCATATGGTCGGAAAACTATCAAGAAGCCCTAGATACCTTGAAGAGCAAGCTAGTGACTGCCCCAATTCTCAGAGGCCTAAACTGGGCCCTACCCTTTCACATTCACACAGATGCCTCGAACAAAGGAATAGGAGCAGCCTTAGGACAAATTGATGAAAAGTTACCTTATGCCATATACTTTATAAGCAAAAACTTGTCAAAGGAAGAGTTAAACTACACAATGACTGAGAAGGAACTCCTAGTTGTCGTGCATTCCTTAAACAAATTCAGACATTATATCACTGGCTATCAAACCTTTGTGCACACTGATCATGTTGCAATTAGATATTTAATGAAAAAACCAGATGTAAATGCTCAGATTATTAAATGGTTGCTTTTACTGCAGCAGTTTGATCTGACCATTATTGATAAGCCTAGTAAAGAAAATGTTGTTGCTGACTTTTTGTCTAGAGTAAATTTGCCTGCAAGTGAAGAAGGAATGGTGGATGACCAAATGCTAGATGAACACCTATTTGCTATATCAGTACTCTCTCCATTGTTTGCTGATATAGCAAGCTACTTGGTTTCAGCACAGTTCCCACCACACCTATCCTCAAAAGGGAAGAGCAAGATAGTAAGGAAAAGTTCCCCTTTTACCTGGATTGGAGGCAATCTCTTCAAACTTGGCCCAGATCAGATCTTGAGAAGATATTTCAAGGAGGAGGAAGTCCTTGACATTCTCCTGACCTATCATGACGGGCCTTATGGATGTCATTTTGCAGCAAAAGGAACCGCCTTCAAGATATTGCACGCAGGCTACTACTGGCCCACTCTTCATTAGGATGTGAGGAGATACACAAGCCAGTGTGATCGGTGTCAGAGGATGGGGAAACCCAATCCAAAGGATGAAATGCCCATGCAACCTCAGGTGACCTTTGAGCCATTTGAGAAGTAGGGCATGGACTTTGTGGAGCCTATCAACCCCCCTTCAAAGAAAAAGCAGTACATCATTGTGTGCACCAACTACCTGACAAAGTGGGTGGAGATAAAAGCAATCAAAGCAGCGACAGGGGAAAAAGTAGCTGATTTTTTGAGGGAAAACATATTCTACAAGTTTGGGTATCCAAGAGAGTTGGTCACAAACCAAGGCAGTCAGTTCACTTCCAGCTTGATTGAAGACCTGCTCACACATCATAAGATCAAGCACAAGACTTCCACCCCTTACCATCCACAAGCCAATGGGCAAGTGGAGGTCACTAACAGAGCATTGGAAGGGATCCTAACTAAGGTAGTGAGCAGCAGCAGAAAAGACTGGGCGGACAGATTAGTTGAGACCACTTGGGCCTACAACACAACATGGAAGACCACCACCGGGTTCACTCCCTATGAACTGGTCTATGGGAAGAAGGCTTTGTTGTCAATACAGTTTGAATTCAATACCCTAAGGATGGCAGCTCAGCTGGACTTAGACATCAGCCATGCATAGAAGGAAAGATTACTTCAGCTCAATGGGTTGGATGAATATAGATTGCAAGCCCTTCTCCATATAGAGGTAGTTCAGCTTCAGAGGAAGATATGGCATGAAAAAAATATCAGGGAGAAGCAATTCCAAGAGGGAGATTGGGCACTACTCTATGATTCAAGATACAAGGATTTCAAAGGCAAGTTGAGGACAAGATGGTTGGGACCCTACATGGTGGAGAAATGCAATGAAAATGGTTCAGTTCTGATCAGAACCATTGATGATGAAGCCATCCCCATGCTTGTCAATGGACATCAGTTGAAAGTCTATAAGAAACCCCTCTCCAAGCGGGAGTTTATTGAAGATTTGAATAAAACAGTGATGGTAGTGGAGCATGTCCTATCTCCCACTTCACCCACCCACTGAAGAAAAGAGAAAAATAAGGACTCAACTGAAAACCTCCATGAGGCGCTTGAGTCCCATCATTGGGTTGAAAACCTCTCCTGAGGCGGCCTAGTGATGTCAAAAAAAAAAGAGAAAAAGAAAAAAAAGGGAAAGAATAAGATCCCTGGGTGAAACCTCCCTTGGGGGCACCCAAGGCAGGAAATTAGGGTGAAAACCTATCTGAGGTGCCTTAATTGTTTTCAAAAAATAAAAATAAAAAATTATTACATTGCAAACTTGCAAGAGGACTACAGGGAGCAGAAGAAGGTGCCAAGGGGACCCTGACATTCACACTAGCATCCATCTCATCTCCTCCACACCTTCCTCCATCTTTTTGGGCATGTCTTTCACCCCACTATGCCTTTTTCTTCTAAAACTGTGTTTTGTACAGGAGGCTCTGTGTTTTCTATAAGAGGGTCCTATAGGAATTACAAAGAGCCAATAGTGTCTACAGAAGGCAGTTTGAGGGACAAAAAATCTTCATGAGGAACCTATAATCCCTCCTCCCATCTTCAAACCTCCTTGCCATCATTTCCAAGCCTGCATCACACCCCAAGCATCATTATTTTTTTTCCTTATCCAAGAAAAAAACACAGAAAAACAGTTTTTCAGTGAAAAGAAAAAGAAACAAAAATAAGAGGAAAAGGCACTAGTAACCTTACCTGAAGCTTACCTACTATCCCTCCATCATTCACCTCCACCTTTGGCATCATTCTCGAGCTCCAAGAAAGGGAAATAGCTAAAGTTTCAAGGGGAGAAGTAGCTACAGGAGCTCCTGTAGCAGCCGATCCCATAGAAGTCCAGCACTAGCAACAAGAGACAGCATATCTGAAGGTTGAAGAGGCACATGCAGCTCAGCTCCAGGAAAGGAAGAACCTGCCAAAAACACACAACAACACATCAGCAAGCAGGGACAACATGCATGAAGAAAACTAAAGGCATGCAGCAGTGAAAGCCACAGCGCCTCAGAGCCAATACACTCGGATCACAGATAAGTAACTAAGTCACTCCTCTATTTGCATTTGTGTAATTAGGAGTCATAAAAAGGCAACGAGATGGTTGAAATCGAACTAGGGAAAGGTGGCCAGTTAACTTGGCCACCTTCATTTAGTTGACTCCACTTATCCGAGATGTCACCCACACGTGCACACAGTCAACTCAAGCACAAGATGCCAAGGACAGGTAGTGGGAGGAAGTGTGAACTCCGATGCAATAATGAGGGATGATTACGAGGAGGGGCCATGATGACTAAGCAGGTGGGGACCAACACTCTGAATATGGGCAACGTACACCTTTCCAGCTTAGCACTCATAACCGAAAATATCCATAAAGGGTAATGAAAACTCCTCCCCGCGTATTCTCACCACCTTTTCTTCATTTCCTCCTTGTAACTCAGCCACACAGCAGTCTTCTTATGCCCCCACAGCCTCATAACCACCATCCTCCATCGATTTCCTCCATATTCTTTCTCTTGGCGTTGTCTACAGGAGCACCTACAGGAAATCTATAGGAGGGACAACGGGCTTCTACAGGAGGGGTAGTGAGTCATTTTGAAGGGAGAAAACATGGTTTTTGGCACGAATTTCAGTCTGAAGAGGTAAGGTTCATGAATGCCCTCTGTTGAATATTGAAATGAGAAAGAATTAGTCTCAATTTGAGGATGAAATAAGTCTTTAGGAGGGTAGAAATACATAAAAAGAATTTCTGTTTTTTTTTTTTTTTTTTAACACAGTCCCCTCTGTTTCTCTTTTTTTCTCAAAATTCTTTGTCTCCACCTCCATATTTGGTTTTTCAAAAAAATACAAGCAGTATGACAGGAGGTTTTATGAGAAAGGAGCCCACTAACTCCACTAGGCTCCATGCACATCCTCAAGTGGTGGACATATTCACAAGGGAAAACTGGATGAATTTATTTGAGAAATTTCGAGGGTTTGATGATGAAATTTCCCAATAATTTGCTCTCTCTCTGGTCCCTCACACAAGAACTCATGCTACTATAACCATTAGAGGCCTCTCCATTGAAATAACCCCTGAATTCATCAGTAAGGTCACTATCGTTCCTCTTGGGCTGCCTTGGAGTAAATCCAATTGGCCAGACTACCAAGAAGAAATTTTTCCAAAATAATGAAACCCCTGTCGAAGATAAAAATGGAATTAGAAGGGCTAGTATACCATATCCCTGGGATGAGGTTAGCTACCAAATAATCAAATACATTTCTTGTGAGGGGAGGCACAACATTGTTTATGGATACCATTTCAGAATCCTCTGTGACTTGAGGTATGGCATGGTGTTACAGGGAAAAGTGTCTATGCAGAACTACTAATCCCACTAAGGTGTGGTAGCTACCTTAGAAACAAACAAAGTAAGACTACTTTCGTTTTCCTTTATGAAAGATAGATGAGAGAAGAATAAAGGAGACCAACCTCTGTCTTGCGCTTGGTTCCTAATTCGATTCCCCTCTCTTCTGATAGTCCTTTGCTACTTGCTTCCTTGCACACCCAGCTTCACAGAGTACCTGTAGAATCAAAGTAGCATAACACTATACAAGAACATGGATCTATTATCATAAACAATCTAGGATCAGATGTAAATTTACCATACAAATGCATGAAACATAAATGACACAAGAGTATGGAGGAAAACTTGAATAGCTTTATTGGTAATCAAGAAAGAGCCAAGAGTGTTACAACCAGTTGTTCTGACCCAGCATCATCCTCTCAGCAAGTAAGCCCTTCTTCACCTCATGCAAAGCTTAGATCACCCAACACTATGATGTTGCCTCAAGAAACCAACAGCAATTCCTTACAAGATGCAAAATTCCAGCCTCTGGATCTCTGGGATGAGGGATCCATATATAGATATCTGTAAGGGAGATGAGTCAGCTTGCGATTTGATTAGTGTCTTCCCTCTGATAGTTCTGGTTTCCACTTGGAGATTGATGATCTCTTACTCATCCTTGGTCGAATTCAGAGAGGCAAGTGTCACAGGAGAAGTTTCTGGAAGATTCCATGCCTCTCCACCTCGCGGATTGACACTTCCATTTCTCACTTCTCACCCATCGCACCCCATAGAAGGGCTTTTTGAAATGCAACGCACCCACAGAGTGTACTTAGGTGAGATGCAACGCACTTTTCCTATGGAGCAGGTGAAATGATCCTGTTTTGACCAGTTCTGAGCAGTTTTTCATGGAGAACTTCTGGGAGAAGCTTAATCAGTTGACCTTGCTCCTTTAGGGGTTAGAACAACACTTTTAGGGACTTAGGAGCCCTTGGTTTATGGACATTTTATGCTTGGGTTTGCAGTGCCCAAAAATGTCTATAACAGTTGCCCCCCAAAGCATGAGGTCATTAATCTTTTTTGATGTCGGGTGAAATGCTTTATCATGAGTATCTGAAGTTCTTTCAAGCTGGGAGGAGACCTGTAATAAGATACAATACAATACATAATCTTCATAATATTTTCATGATCTAGCTAAGGCGGGCATTCCCATGCTCAGCTTTATAAATTCATTTTCATGTACATATGACAGACAATCGTCTGGGTGTAGACTGATGATTCTGGTAGAGCCATCATCCCTTTGATTGGATGATTATCTGTGCAGCAATGATGTACATTTGATGTCTTTATTTTCCTGAATATATATCGCAGCTCGGATGGATGAAACTAGATCTGGGGTCTTCAATCTCGTTCAATCTTCACTCTAAGTACAAGTCGATCCATGTGAGCGATGTTCTGGAGTCGAACATGGAAAGACATCGCCTGATTACCAGCCAATGATGTAAGTTGTTAACAGGCGCAAGAGGAATAACTGATAATGATAATGACCCTCAAGGTACTGCAGTACAATTCACATGGTGTGAATAAAGGACTTGGCATCGAACACCACGCAAAATCTTTCGGTCGAAGGCCATTGATGTAAACCTATCGCCGGAAGTGAGAAACTTGCCATTGAGGCATGCAAGCTTCAAAGTACTGAAAGGGGTGTTCCTAGATCGAATTCTTGGATAATGAGCTGATGTCGACAAGAAGTGATCCATCATAGGAGGGCCTTAATGAATCCCACATCAATGACACGGAACGGAGCAAATTATTTTAATGGAGGTGAAAACGATCTGGTGATATAAGGTTCAGGGTGGCGGTCATGAAAGAATGGAGCGTAAATGTATTGCAGCAGGTGAGACACAGGTGAATTCTCTGAGTGACTTCTCTTGAACATATCGGCGATACTGATGTGATGGATTGGTAGCATTAACCCCAAATGTGGATGGTGTGATGGGACCATGGTGATGTGACCGGTGAATGAAACAACCCAACCCGACTTGAATGCAGAGTGAAAGTGTCATGTTCAAGAGCGACTTGCTACCAACAAAGTTTCTTCAAGTTTTCTTCCCAATTTTTCCCCAGTCATTGCTGACCAGTACCTCTTTATTTTTGTCAAGCTCTAGGAGGATAACATATTCTTGTTCTATAATTTGCCCTTCGGGCAAACCCATCGCTATGTTTTAACGATCCTAGCGATAGTGAAACTCGTTCTTGTCTGCTATGGACAAGTTTGTCGCTATTAGGTTTTAACGAGTTTAATGACAAAGATAACTCGGTCCTTTTCAATTTTAGAGAGTCTGAAAAGGAACGTAAAAGAAACTCCAAAAATCCTTTTTCGTCATCTAATCCCTTAAGTCTGAAAAAATATAAAACAATACAGAAGGGATGAATTTTCGATACTTTTAACGAGCCGAACAAAACAAGCGCTCGATCTTTTTGTGTAATAATCCCTCAGGTCCAAAAAGATTAAAATCTAAAGGAGGGATAGCACTTCCGGTCCCTTTAACGAGCTGGAGAGGCTAATGGCTCGGCAATCTTTTCATATTTTACGAGTCATTTGAAAAGAGCTTAAAGGAGACTCGTCTTTGAGGAACGAGTGATAAAATTGGGTAGCAGCTGATTCCAGGTAAGGTTTGGAATTTTCCAATCACGGCAGTGTCACAAGGATGGCTAGCGAGATCACTCTTTGTAGCTGTTCCTCAAAAGGGGTAAATAATCAAATGGAGGTGAATGATCGGCCGATACAGAGTGGAGGTGATGATGGGAACACGACCAAGGCTTTAAAGGCTGAAGTACTACATTCACGATGGTTATTTACCGGGAATTGGTTCATTTTTTATTGAGCTTAAACGCTGGCAGAAACATTTGCTCATTGCTTATGTTTATTTTTTAACGAGCATGAAGTCCACATTAAAACTGCTCGATGCGGGTTTATTTTTTAACAAGCTTGAACCCTCCAGTAACACTGCTCGTGGCGGGTTTTTTTTTTAACGAGCTTGAACCCTGCAGTAACACTGCTCGTGGCGGGTTTATTTTTTAACGAGCTTGAACCCTACAGTAACACTGCTCGTGATAAGTTTGCATGCCCCAAGCATAATAACGCAAATCGAGGTGCATGCCCCCCAAGCTTCATTGCATTCAACTCGGTGGTTGGAATGAAGGTTTACCTTTGAGATTTGGAAAGGGGATTTTTTTCATTTTTTAATGAGGTTGACACAGTAAATGAATTATCCTCATGACTCCTTGTTTCATTTTGTAACGAGGTCGACACGAGATAAGAACCATCCTCGAAATCCACCGTATTTACAGCATTTGATAGAAAATCAAAAACTGATGGAGGATTAAGGTTGCTGGAATAATCTTCATGGTAATCCGGAAGATGGGAGCGATGGTGGTAATCTTCCCATGGTGCCTCTCCTATCATCATTGATTGAATGATTCCTTCGTCTGTAGAATGTACATGCAACCAAGGATCTGAAGAGGTGCCATATTCCTTAGACCTACCTATCCAAACACTCGATGAGCGTTGATTTGTGTTTTTCCCCCAGGCCAAGAAAATTGATTGCTACAATATTTCTAAAATGGCGATGATCCATGTTGACAAAATGTTTAGGAATCTTCTGAATCCATTAGACATAGAAGATTTCATATTGTAGGTTTCCACTGTGGCCACTTCCGCCAGATTACTCGGAGGCGGTAGGGCAAAAGTACCCATTAAGGCAGGGTCTTTTAGGAGGCCTACTCCAATATTTTGAAGTGAATGATTGCTTCCATGGATCATTGGAATGCTTCCCGTAACTTGTGAACTGTTGGGGAGAAATGTTTGTTGGTCGATGATTGTAATTCCTCCTTGGAAGGGAAATGAAATCTTCCTGAAGTAGGTTGACACAACTACGGCCATGGCATATATCCAGGGCCTTCCCAGTGGGATGTCGTAATCGAGGTTTCCATCGATTACTTCAACATCAATTTCTACTGTTTTTCCCCCCAGTTCAACTTGCAAGTTACTTAAAATCCCGTATGGAGTGTATGATCGTCCATCAAATGCTTTTAACTTTGTTGACGATCGCGACAAGGGTGGTGAGCCTAAATTTTTCCAGCAACTCATCGACATAATCCATGTAGATTCCCCCTCATCAATAATTGTTCGATGAACAGTTTTGTTGAGGGCTTTCACTTGAATAAGGAAAGCTAGTTGAGCTGGTAACTGAGGGTCATATCCTTTTTGATTAAAGGATACAAGATTTGAATCCGTCGGGACAATCCCACCTATTACTGATAATAGACCCTGCTTTTGGGAGAGGCAATTTTGTGGTACCTCAAGTTTCGACATAGCGGACGGCGATTGGGCCAGGTCCTCTACTATATTATAATTCTGTGCTACTTTTGCATGAGGATTAAATGTCGACTTGTGTACTACTCCTTTTGGCGGTTTTATTGTCAACTCAGGAATGATGGGCGGCGCAACTTCTGTCGAAGTTGTTGTCGAACTACTAGGTTGATCTTTATCCTTGTTATTCGACAGTTGTGGATTCCCGTAATCTTTGTTCCTTGTCGATATCAAAGCATCATTTTTCTGTTTGGAAACCGAAAACATCAGCACTTGAGACAGGGAAGCATTTCCACTGTCAACTAGATTTGTTCCTGGATTTGGAAACGGATCAGTTAATACTGCCGAGGTTTTTGAATTCTTGAAGAATTTTTTAAGCTCAGCTCTGTGTGGACAATCTACTGTCCAATGATCCTCATCGCATATAAAGCATGGACGATTTGGTTTCCTATTTCCAGAAGGGTTTGTAGAAGATTTTTCAGGTGATGATTCCTCCTGTTTCTTCTTCCTCCCTTTGCTTTTCTTCTTGCCCCCTGGTGGCTTGGTTTCTTTGCCTTTATCTGTCGAGACGGAATTTACTTCCGAGGAAAGAAGTTCCTCTTTTGCATTTGGACTGGAAATCTTACGGGCCTTTTTAGATGTAGCCTTTGTCGATTTCGTGTCTGTTGCGCCTATCACGCCATCACCGGCATGAGAGTCATTGTTTGATTTAGGAGGAGGGGGGACCGAAAACACCGGTCTGGGAGCGTCAGGTATTTTATCGTAGAGCGTGCCAGACCGAGTATAAATCAAGTCTAAATATTACGCATGAGCAATGACTTGCTCTTCGGTGACGACTCCCCCTTTTGCCACATCTTCCGTAATGGAAGGCAATAATGACTTAATAAACCATTCAGCTAAAATCTTATCAGGAACATACGTTTTTACCATTCTACGACGACGTTGCCACTCATGTATATGATCAGATATGTGAGTGGCCGTTGTTTGTTTGAAATTGGTAAGAAGTTCCGTTCCTGTTTCGTACCTTATCGGTAACTGAAAATAGGTTAGAAAGGTTGTGGCTAGGGTACTGAAGTTGTCAAACGAAGCTCTGGGCAATTCGATATACCATTTTGCTGTCGGACCAATTAACGTCCTCTGAAAAAGGCGAAGCCTAATCGAATCATCGTTTAGGGTGTTTGATGAACACCACAGATGAAAGGTCATCACATGATTCGACGGATCTTCACCTAGATTTCCATTAAATTTAGCAATATCTGATGGAAGTTTATGCGGAATCGCTGGCCACCAAGGGGCATAAGCGATTGGATCATTTGTTAACCGATTTAAATCAGGTAACTCTAAAGTTGCCACGAAGGGTAACTGTTGATTCAGGTTAGGTGAAGCATACCCAGGATAAGATGGAATCGCCTGAGCAGTTGGTCTTTGCATACCAGCATAATGCATTTGATGTTGGTAACTTTGGTAAGGTTGGTGGGCATGACCATTGTAGAATGGTTGATTTTGACCGTTTTGAATATACGGCTGCCCACTATTTGCAAAGATTTGTTGCTCAGATCCTTGGTATACTTGTTGGAATTGCAGTTGTTGGTATTGCACCAGCCATGGTTGTGAAGCCATGTGTTGTTGCCCGATACTAACTGTTTGACCAAGATGAGGGGTGATTTTACCCATTTGGACCTGTGTCATTCCACGAGTCGGCGATTGTGGTTGAGTCGCAGGGTCAAGAGGCTGTTGCATTACAACCTGAGAAACCTGAGGTTGGCATACAACAGGTAGTGCTTGTACTTGCGACACCGTCAGAATAGCTGGCATAGTTGGTATATTTGACATAGGTAAACATTGTTGCATCGAATATACAACTCTTGGTTGTTGAGGTAGTATCAGTACCCAACCGCTAGATGTAATTCCAGCATAACCTAAATTTTGTTGTGAACTCCCGTATGGCTGTCCTCCCGGAGGGGACAACGAAAGGGTATATTGCCCCCCATACGGCGGTAATCCGGTACTTAAAGGAATGGTTTGCCCTAGAGGACCGGACTGCCCAAATTGACATCCCAATGGATCAATTTGTTGAGACTCAACATAAGATTTTCCGGATACTATTCCGGATGAACAAACAGGAACGGACCATACTGTCGAAATAGCCCCTGAGTGGGCTCCTTCTAGCGATTGAGAGCTAGTTAGGACAGATGGTATACCGGCAAACATTGTTCGGGTGATAGCAGGAATTTCTGCCATTGTTGTGTCGGACAACACAGTCCTATATGTTGATGGTTGTTCAGACATTTCTAGTCTATCCAAAATATTACCTAGCGATTCTACAGGATCTTCCGCTGGCGGTAGACTAATTTCTGATGAAGAAGGATACAGAGTGATCCCGACTCCAAATTGCGATGGAGTACTAGATGGAGGATCCTCCACAATCTCTTCTATAGCAATCAGACCAGGTGGAAGAGGTAGACCGTCAGGTCCGTAGAATATTTCTGGTGCCGAAGAAGGTATGGAATCTGCAGCGACAGATGTTTGGGGAACAACACCCTCCGAACCAGTTGTAGATGGAACTGGTTTAGTGATACAAGCATTTACCCTCAGATTAGGATCAGTACTATTGTCCTTCGGTGGCTGCTGAACTTCTTCTGTAAAGGCAGGGATACCAGAAATGTTTGGAGTAACCGGAGTCTCTGATGTTGTTGGAACACTTGTTCTAACTTTACCAGGAGATTTGAAACTTTACCCGGTTAAACGAGTTCGCTTTGTCCGTAATAGTTTCGATTCCGGAGACAAAGACGGTTGACTTGTAAACCTCCGTGAATGACGGGGTTTCAATTGACTTTCTTCCACGATTGCGGATTACTCGATCAACTAAAAATAAAAGGGAAGTATGTTTCTAAATTAGATGAATTTTAGACGCTTTTGACACAACTTGTTTTTTCAATTTTAAAGAGTCGAGAAAAAACAAAAGATGACTCTAGTTGCCTTCGATTTTTAATGAGCCTGAAGTGACAAGTGCTCAGATGGACCTTTTCCGTTAAGGAGTCTGAAAAGGAACAAAAGGGACTGCTCTGGAAATCTAGGCAGAGGGATTACCAAACCAATCGCAAAATTGTTGAATACTTTTTACGGTACAGCAGTCAATCTTTCCGAATGTTGTGTTCAGTGCATTGCGATCGATAGGGCGGTAGACACGGCTTCCTATGGATAAACGATTAAGCCTATTGTGGTCTCCCAAAATATACTCGACGGTACGTGGGAGCACAAGTCCGTACTGGCACTTATCGTCTTAAAGTGGAGGAATCACCCAACCAATAGTGAGAACAACAGTTACCAAGCTTTACGACGCCGGAATACGTCTCTAGCCTAGACTTCTAGATGTTGTGTGTTAGGTTCCAAAGCATTGTTAGATTCATTAAAATTATTTTATAGTTGATCTTGTTTAAGAAATTTTCCTTTCAGGTTCACCGCGTGATGTAGATGTACAATTCCTAAAATGCAATCTAAGATGATAAACAGTCTTTTATCTTCTTTGTGCAATGAAAATCCTAGCTACTAAGGAAAGAAAGACAAAATTCTTTCAACAAAGAGAAAAGAGCACACACTATATGCACTGTCCTAAATCAAACCAATCAAACAGTCTAAATGCAAATGCACATTCATGTATTTTTTTTCAGCCTTCTTAATATGTGAATGATAAAAAGAAAGCTAATGCGCAAATCTGAATTACTTTTCAAGTGACAATTACTAACAAGTTTCTTTTCAAAATCAAAAATGAAGACAATGACCACACTTTGCGATTTGGAAATGAAGACTTGTTTTCGACACTAGAAAAACTACAAATTCAGATCAAATACAACAGTAACAGGGTAATCGACTATCAAGAGCAATCAGACTCTCTTCTATGACTGAAAACGACACTTGCGACACTTTCAAATCAAGAAACGACAGTACAATTACGTTACTTTTTTGCAAAGGAGAACTAAAAATGACTCAACAACTACACAAAAACATTTACAGTTCTTTGTACAATGGAGGCGGAATATCAGTAAGGAAAGGGGTTTCAAACAGAGGTGTACTGACTACAGGTAGCAAAATTCTTGAATAGATCTGAAAAGAGTGAACACAGAAACCAAAATCTAAGAACAATGCCTAGTCTGATCAGCGCACATGTAACACAGTGAATTTGAAATGCAGCGCACCTACTACACTCGAGAAGTGCGCTGAATTTTAGATTCACAGAACAGAGACTGCGCTGGGCCAGGGACGAGACTTTGCTTGGGTTCCGGGTCACAGTTTGCAGTTCAGTTCAGGGATTTCGGCCGAGCAAGTGGTAATCAGTAAATCAACAACAGGGGTAGATCTAAAGAGGTTACTAGAGCCACCACGAGGGAAATTAGAGAGTTTGTAAATCAGTTGTTTAATTCATAAACAAAACCCGGAGATTTACTGAAGCGGCATTTATTTACTTTGCATTTGCATAGAAAATGCAATTCGAAAGCTACCTGGCTCGACTTCAGGCTCCGTCTGTAAGTTTATAAAGTAAACAAAAATGTAGATAAACAAACAACCTAGTCGCTCCCCAGCGGAGTCGCCATTTTGTTACAGGGAAAAGTGTCTATGCAGAACTGCTAATCCCACTAAGGTGTGGTAGCTACCTTAGAAACAAACAAAGTAAGACTACTTTCGTTTTCCTTTATGAAAGATAGATGAGAGAAGAATAAAGGAGACCAACCTCTGTCTTGCGCTTGGTTCCTAATTCGATTCCCCTCTCTTCTGATAGTCCTTTGCTACTTGCTTCCTTGCACACCCAGCTTCACAGAGTACCTGTAGAATCAAAGTAGCATAACACTATACAAGAACATGGATCTATTATCATAAACAATCTAGGATCAGATGTAAATTTACCATACAAATGCATGAAACATAAATGACACAAGAGTATGGAGGAAAACTTGAATAGCTTTATTGGTAATCAAGAAAGAGCCAAGAGTGTTACAACCAGTTGTTCTGACCCAGCGTCATCCTCTCAGCAAGTAAGCCCTTCTTCACCTCATGCAAAGCTTAGATCACCCAACACTATGATGTTGCCTCAAGAAACCAACAGCAATTCCTTACAAGATGCAAAATTCCAGCCTCTGGATCTCTGGGATGAGGGATACATATATAGATATCTGTAAGGGAGATGAGTCAGCTTGTGATTTGATTAGTGTCTTCCCTCTGATAGTTCTGGCTTCCACTTGGAGATTGATGATCTCTTACTCATCCTTGGTCGAATTCAGAGAGACAAGTGTCACAGGAGAAGTTTCTGGAAGATTCCATGCCTCTCCACCTCGTGGATTGACACTGCCATTTGTCACTTCTCGCCCATCGCACCCCATAGAAGGGCTTTTTGAAATGCAACGCACCCACAGAGTGTACTTAGGTGAGATGCAACGCACTTTGCCTATGGAGCAGGTGAAATGATCCTGTTTTGACCAGTTCTGAGCAGTTTTTCATGGAGAACTTCTGGGAGAAGCTGTAATCAGTTGACCTTGCTCCTTTAGGGGTTAGAATAACACTTTTAGGGACTTAGGAACCCTTGGTTTATGGACATTTTATGCTTGGGGTTGCAGTGCCCAAAAATGTCTATAACACATGGATACCTGTTGTGGTAAAAACACAACCCCCCTTTATTGGTTCGCTGAACTCAAATAATGGGGACCCTTTCTATAAAATTTTTGGCTAAACACCTTTATTAGATTTTTATTTAGTTGATTGCCCTATGCTTTTGTTAATTTTACATTTTCTTTGAATTCTTGTTTTGATTGCTTTGTTAAAATCGATTTTTTATAAGCTTCCCATTGACGCTTGTTTCGCCTCATTTGGTCAACTGGTTTGAAAATGACACTCCTTTGAAGTCTCATCATTTATCTAGCCTGGGTTAAAAATGCATAAAATGTACAATATTGCATTTTGTAAATAAATTAGTTCAATAAGGCATTCATTCTAAATATTAACCCGTAGCGAGTTTTTTACTAACATTTTTCATTTTTAGTTATGCGGCCAAATCATTAAGTATCGAGATTTAAGAAATCTACTCTAATTTTTAAATCAATTATTAATCTCGAAAACTCAAAATTTTCGAAGTGGCTGTAGTTTATTTTTATTTTTACTTTTATTAAAAATAGTTGTAGTTTATAAAATAAACCAAAATAAAAAATTAATCTTTAATATTAAATCTTAAATTAATTATTATTTAAAATATAATTAATTTAATTAAATTTAAAATTTAATATATAAAAAATTATGATTTTAATCGCATGGGGAGCTTTCAAATAACATGTTTATAAAAGCCCGATGGCCGATCCCGACACTCCATACCTCCGATCGCCGAAAAGCAAAAGGCATATCGCATCGGGAAGCTCATGCGCCAAAGTTTAAAAAACCCGATACTATGTCCTCCCGATTTGCCGATGCGAAAGGACATGAAGTGCTTACCATAACTTTCATAGCCGATGCGAAAGGACATGAAGTGCTTACCATAACTTTCATAGCCGATTAGCATTGTTTTGGTTTTGACTTTTTTTTTCACTCATACGTATGAGTGAGGTAAGTTAGTCCACTTTATTGTTTATTAGTTTTAATATCTATTAACTTAAATAATTAATTTTATATTAATTAATTTAAATTTAATTCATTAAATTAAATTTAAATTTAAATATTGTTTAAATTAGTATTAATTAGTTTATAATATTTAATTAGATTAATTTGTTAATTATATTAGTTAATTATAATAGTTAGTTAGATATTAATTAATAAATAGTTTACTAATAATTAGATATTAGTTAGTTAGATTAATGATTAACAATTAAATTAGAAACTAATTTAGGATTAAATTTTTAATTAAAATTCTGATTTTTAGCCCAGCAACAGAATTTCCAGATTCATGCTAAATTTGACTCATCAACTTTGGAAGCTCATAGAATGAGTTTTACTTGGCCAAATGAGGCCCAGGACGGCTCATTGGAAAGAGAAAATCAAGGAGAATATTTCTAAGGAGATTTCATTAACAGATTTGATCATTTATTGGGCCAAAAATCAGGCAGAAGATCATTTTGAAAACAAAATCAATTTTCTGAGTTATTTTCTTCAATTTCATTTATCCAAAGCCTCTTCTAAATTGCAAATCCATTGGTCAATAATATCCTTTGCCAATCAAATCATTCCAAGCATCAATACAGAGCTTATATTTTATTTTCAATTATTTATTTAAAATAGAATTTGATTGGGTTTGATTTAATTGCCAGAAATGATATTTTGATTGCATTTCTTTTGCAGGAAAACAGTGGAAAAGATATGGAGAAAAGGATTTCAAGCAATGAGAATGCTCCAACAATTGAAGATCAGAATTAGGAGCAAGTAAAATTATATTTGGCAGATTTCTCTTCAACAAACTCTCCTCTCCAAAATTCCTTCACAAATATTATAAATAACAGATTGCAGAATGTAAAAGGGGCTGCTCTCCTCTGCAATTTTAGACTCCATGAAAGCACTATTGTAATTGGAATTTAGAGTTGTAGGAGGGAGGAGTGAAAAATCTCAGATCTGGGGATTATTGAGGATTTCCCTTTGTATATTGAATTATGCATGAAGAACAAAGCTTGCACTATTGTGGCTCTAGTTTTGAAAGCAGAAGTTCAAGCAATGTAAAGGGTTGTTGGAGACCAAGATCAGAGAAATGGATGCAATAAATTGGTATTTTTAATACTACTGTTTTAAATATCAGTTTCATTTTTATGGTAACAGGAATATTTCATTTTATTCATGTTTGTGCATTATTGTCAATATGGGTAGTTTGTCTCAATGTTGTTATCATGTACCTCTGTTCTTATGGATTAATTTCTGATTTCTGAGTAACTATTTACTCAGAAATCTGCCTTATTAAAACTGATTTATTGAGTGGTAATATGTTGTGAACTATTTCCACATATTATTGTTTAGTTATTGGATTTGCTGATTTGATAATCAATATCATTTATGTGAACTACTTCCTGAATGTTGTTGGTTTATTATTTCAGTTAAAAGGTCTCAATAGGATGTGTTTTGATATCCATAATATCAGTTAATTGAACTACTTCATTAACTTGATATTCATTATAAACAAGACATATATAAATCCCAATACTTTAATTATCTTGCTCTTAGTTGGGTTAGATCTATATCTGCCTAATTAAGATAGGATTTAGATTAGTTTCTTTTGCTTGCATCATAGAATAAGCTTGCATTTAGAGTAAATTCTATATTCTTTAAGTCCTCTCCTCAAAGAGGCAAAACTTTAGTTGTGGCTTGGCTGAACCCAAATCAGCTTAAGGGTCATTCTCTTGCCTGATCATCAAGAAGAAGTGATCTGATGTCCCTGTCTATTGGTAGTTAAAGATACATTATAAACCAATAGCAATAGGGAGAAGGTAACTGGACCTAGTTGAACAGTCGGAGCCACCACACCAAACGGAAAAGGAGCTGCTTTAAGGTCCGGACCGGGTGGTTATCCCCCAATGTTGTTGCAGCGATTTTCGAGGCATCAACAATACCCCAGCACCTCAAAAGCTCAGTATCCCTTACTTTCTCCTTCAATCCCTCATTTACTCCAGCACCAAGGTACAAGCATGAAATTCAGGGCAGTTAGCTCACCATGGCTTAATCAAAATCCTAGTATAGGAATCCCTCCATACCTTTACACTCCCTATATCACGGGAAGTCTTCCGAAATATGAAAGCTGAGGATGACATAAAGGCATTAACCTATTATGTCAATCCTACTGGCAGTGAGGAGGAAGAACAGCAAGGAGGAGAAGATGAAGCCAGTGGTGACATAGCAGAGCAAGAAAGGAAGGAGGAAGGAAAAGAAACAGAGGAGGGAAAGGTTGAGGAGACAGAGAGACAGAAGGAGAAAAAGAGGCAGAGAAGGCAGAGCAAGGAGAAGAGTTCCCTGAGACTTTGGAAAGAGAAGCAGCAGTTGCCTTCACTGCCCTTAGTACACCAGTCAAGCCAAAGCAGAAGAGGAAAAGAAAGACCTCCATGTATTTCAGGGCAAGGAAGAACACAAGAATTAAAACAAGAAAACCTCAATCCTCTTCAAAAGTTCCCATTACCATTGAAGATTCACCATCTGCCAAGGTGAAAGAATCTTCTTCCAGGACACTCATAACCTATGAAAGGGGGACTCCAATATCTTGTACATGGAAGGGAAAGGCAATACTATAGGACCCAAAACCAGACCTACAGGAGGCTCAGACAATACTACAAGAGACACTGTTTAAACTACAGGAGACACAAAAGCTTGAGAAAAAGATAAAAGGACAGCCAGAGGTGAAGGAGGAAGCACAAGAGCTACAAGAACCTGACCCCCAGCCTAGCCTTGCCTCCTATTACAATCTACTTAAGGGAGGAAGGATAATCCCACAAAAATTTGCAATTCCACTGTTTTTCGAATTGGAGAAAGAAAGAGTGAGGACACATAGGTGGATGAAGATAGCCAAGTCCAAAGGAGTTGAGGATGTTGGCCATATGGAAAAAAATTCAAGGAAATGGGCAGAGAATTGGGTGCTCTCAGAGACAGAGAGGCCATTACAATAAGCCACCTTGAAAATGAGAATGAACTACTAAGGAGGCAGCTGCAAGAGAAAGAGACTCAGCTAGCATACATGGCCAGCTTATCCATGGAAGCATTAAAATGTAGAACACCAGCCAAATCTAATGGCCTCTATCTGAAGGACCAATGGTTTCAATTCCAAATAAAGACTTTGGCATAAAGTGGCACAATGCCTTTCCAAGACTACAGGCAGTTCATGGATCTATGTGACCAAAGCACCTTAGAGGATAAAGAAAATATGGCAGAGTTCTACCTACATAATATGGCCCTCACAGACATGAATGTGTGGGACCCCAATGCAAAGCTAGGGGATCTGCAATTAATGGCCATGGCCTCATAAATGAACCATGAAGTATTGAGGGCAGTAGAAATGAAAAGATTGTTGATAAAAGAGAAGAATGAACCATTAATGATAAGAGTTGAGCTATCAAATCCTTTGGCACTCATCAGCACACACAACCTGCTTACCAATTACCCTCACATTGCCCCTAAATATCTAGCCAATCAGGCACAAGCCATTGCACACTTTGAAGATATGCAAAGGCTACCTGGGGATAACTATGTGCATGCATGCATGAGAAGATGGAACACCCTACCCCACAACTTGCAGATCAGAGAATACCATTCCCCAATGAGGCTAAGGGAGGCATTGAAAAGAGTGCCAATGTACAAGCACTCCATGCAAAGGCTGAAGGTCAACTGGATTGGCCTCAAACTGAGTCCTCCACTCCTATTAGGCATGTTGGAAGGCAGAAGAGAAGAAGAAGAGAAGGAGTAGTGAAAGGACATAGAGAGAATAGCAGGATTTTATGGAGAACATGAGCAGACCACATCAGAAGCTTGGAATGCTAGGGAGGCCACCAGGGCCATAAAAGATGAAGAGATTGACTAGGTTGCTCGGAGGATGAGCAACACCTTTAGTAGGGGGTGATGATGAGCCTCATAAATGGGTAATTATATGGGCTCATTTTACCTCCTAACCTAGTCAAACCAACCATTCTCTTAGCTTTTTGTATGATTTTCTGATTATATTAATGCTTATAGGGTGAGTTGAGTTAGTTATTATGCCATGTGGTCTAACATGTATTTAATGCAAGTTATTGATGGATTTCGAGGTTAAAGTCAAGGATCTAGTGGCCAAACTGCAACAATAACTCGAAGTAGACAGAGGAGAGGACTTATAGGAGGCAATCCCCCTCATTTATTTCTCCTCACTTCGAATTCCCCTTCATTCAGCTCGGAGTACAAGCAGCTGAATCATGCACTAGAAGGCAGCCGAGCAAGTGGAAGATGATTGAGATTTATCTCGAGTTTTGGGAGCCAATCCTCCCTAATTTTAAGGAAGCTATTGGTAGCTTCAAATGTATAAGTAGAGAGGCCTATGGCCTCACTAGGGTCAGATTTTTTGCTTATGTAAACTCTGCTCAAATTTTGAGCTTATTATTTTGTGACAGTTTAATCTAATCTTGCTATTGTTTTGATAATGAAGATGCAATCATTTTTGAGCTAGCACTGAGTTACCTCAGAGGGCTGAAGCTCTTGGGCTAGGGCCCAATCCAAGCATCCAAGCTTCTCTTTACTTGTATTTGTATGCTTTACTTCAATTTGTAGATTAATTTGTTGTTAGATGTATTTTCCTTATGGTTAAGAATAGGTTGCTTTTGATGATTTAGTAGTTTGCTTCCATTTGTGCTTTCTGTAGAAGGTTAAGCAGTGATCAGAAAAGATTCAAAAGGTTATCAATAGTTCATTGGCCTCTCTTCCTCCCTCTGGGACCATGATTTGAGGCAAAGACTCTCTTGTTGCCCCAAAAACACAGATTTCTCTCATTCATAGGACTTCTAGTGTTTGCAGCTCTTTAGTAGGTTAATAGTCTAGTTTTGCTTTGCTTTATATCTCCTTCATCATGTCCACTTCCTGATTTGAAATAGTCCTTTTTCATGCTTTCCTTTCTTGCAGCATTTCTCAGCATTTCCTTTCATACATCATAGTTTAGACCATTTTTTATGCAAAACTCTGTTTTTCCTAGGATGCACTCATTTCATTTGTTGCTTGATTTTCTTGGTTGACTATCAGTTTCTGTGTAACAGATCTCTTCCAGCAGTAGGCTAGCTTACCAGAAATCACACCCTCCATCTGATCCATGCCCTATAGGTCTCCCAAGCCTCACCTCAATTCTGCCCTAGTTTCCTGCATTTTTCATAGAACTTCTTCCTCTCTCCTTGAGCAAACCCAATCATCTTTCTCTCTCTTGGTGATTCATGGTAGGCCTTAGGCACCCTAAAATCTCATTCCAACCTTCATCCACCTTTTCCACCCACTCTCACACACTCAAAATAGTGAAAATTTCTCTCGGCCTCCTCCTGTAGGCCTCCTATAGTTTCCCTATTTTCCTCTTGTAGTTTCCCTGTGTCCTCCTGTAGTTTTTCCTGTAGGCTTTCTTTTGAAGGCCGAGTGTGGGAAAAGCCTCCAGAAGGCCACCTAAGACCTCCTAGGACGCATCCACACCATCCTACATCCTCCCAAGCTCCAAAACCACCCTCTAACACCACCTATTCACTGCCACACTCACGCATAATAAATTAGATGCATGTCAAATTCACATAAAAACACATAAAAATCCAAAAATATGTTTTTGGCTTATTTACTTCCAGAAATAGCATGGTTAGATGTTGTTTACTTCCTTGAGTAGGTAATGACATTTCTTTCATGGTTTTCATAGTGTTTTTGGCAAAAGTAGAATTCGCTTGTTAATTAGGGTTTACTAGGTTTTGCTTTACATTCCAGTCTTTCTCCTTTCTGTAATTAGAATAGCTTCTGTAGAGTATTCTTTCTTTTCTTTCATCACACATAAAGCTTCTTTTGAAATCTATGGAAGTTGGCTTGAGCTCCTAGTGATCTTACATCGGCTGACCAAGTGACAACCTGCAGTGAGAACTAGTACTTGTGCATACAGCACTGACGCTTCCAAGTTTGTTACAAACTATCGGGTTGATAAAAGTAAACTTGGCAGCCCAAGAGTTGCAGCATTCTTGCTGCAATACTGGCGCTCACCACTTTTTGGCGTCGCTTCCAAGGAAGCGTCATAGTATTCAATGATTACTGCTTTCTTCTATTTCCCATTGCAACATTCAGCTAATAGTTTATTTCGGCAAAAGTAGACTAGTCCTTTCTTTTCTTTCAAGTTCTACATTTCCTTGCTTTACTTTTCAATTCTGCAAATTCCATTTTGGAAAAATTAGACTAGTCATTTCTTTTCTTGCAGCTCTGTGTTTCCTTGCTTTCCTTCTCAATTCTGCAAATTTCTATTCAACAAATTCATTTCAGCTAGTTTCAATTTGTTTTGTTCAATTACAATTTCAGTTTCTGCAGGTACTTTCAATGTGGGGAAAAAGAAACAAAAACCAACCAAAAAGATTTCCTTTCATACCTCGCAAGAATTGAGATAACTCAGGAAAAAATTTTGCCCAACACCCCCACTACTCCACACAGCCAACCTTCTCTCTTCTTTGGTGGCTGCAATCAAGAAGAACACTTAGGTGAACAACCAGACATATTTGAAGAACCTATAGGGGAAGAAGAAGAAGAAAACATTCCTCTGGATCCAATGGCTGAAAACAGAAATGCTAGGGGGAATGGAGAGAGAATAGAGGGTACTTTTGCCATTCGGGAGACCAATGGGGACACCAAAATGAAGAATATAAGCCCTTCAACCCTACCTCACTTCCATGGTCTGACTACAGAAGATCCTGACACCTTCTTGTTTGAGTTTGCTATCATCTGTAGAACTTATGACTATGCAGAAGGCAAGAAAAAGTTGAAACTATTCCCTTCCACTCTCAAGGATGTAGCACTACGCTGGTTCATGGGATTACATGGAAATAGCATCACAACTTGGGCCTAGATGCAGTAGGCCTTTAACAACAAGTATCGAGACTATTACAAGTCAAAATATACTAAAGAAGAAATCTTCTGAATGACCATGGGAAGTGATGAGTCCATGGAAGACTATGAAGAGAGGTTCCAGCTCAATTACAAAAGGGTCGGGTGTACACTTGACCCTAAGTCTCTGAAGTTGGTCCTGCTCAAGGGAATTCGGGAAGACCTTTTAGACACCCTCCATCTACTAGCCAGTGGAGACATCTACCAACTATCCTATGAGGACATAAATACTGTTTTTAGAAACCATTCTAGAGCATCCAGAAAGAAAGGTAGGGGGAGTCAAACCATAGCCAGTACCTCTTCTTCCAATTCATCCATTAAAGGTGAAATTGGAAACATGTTGGAAGACCTCAAGAGTGAGATGTTGTAGACTCTTGCCATGCAAATGGATACCTTACATATCAAAAGCAAAAAAGAGGAAACAGAGAGGGATTTGGCCATTTTTTTCCCTAGATGCACCAGGAGGCATCCTAGGAATGAATGCCCATTGAACTTTATAGAGGTTTGTTCAGTCTGTGAAGAAAATAATTCTACAGACAAGTGCCTTCCTTCCCCGGACTTAAAGTTGTATACCAAGGGGCCGAAGGAGGCACTGAAGAAATCTATTACATAAACCAAAGGAGGCCGCATGGACCTAGACCATACCAGCAGGGGATGCAAGGGACATCTCAGGCATACTACAACCCCAACCAAGTCACCTCCATACCTTCTTGGGGCCCCCCTGCTCATCCTTCTTGGTCCACACCTCCTACTTGGTCCTTCACATCTCAATATCATGCCCAACCAGCCACTCATTCATTTCAACCCTATGCTCAGCTGCAACCTCAATGGAATGCACCTCATCAAGGGTGCAGGCCCCAATACAACTCTCTTATCGCTCTTCTACCTCCACCACCTACCCAACCACAATTGTTACCTACTGCTCCACCAAGGCAACCCCAAAAGCTTGCCCAGCCAAATCCGAACCTGAACAATAGACAGGCTCAGCAAGTCTATAGTGGGGAACCATCATGCCCAACTTATGTTGTGGAGATTCAAGAAATAAACTTGTGATATGGGAAATTTCTCCCAGATAGCCAACCTCCACCCAGGGAGGTTGAGGAAGATAAAGAGGAAATCGAACCTAAAGCAAATCCACCCTTTCCTAAGAGACTATCCATGACAATCCAGCCTACCCAGAAGAGACTGAACTCTTGGGAGAATTGAAACACTTATGTGTGAAGATTCCACTTCTTCAAGTCATAAAATATGTTCCTATCTACAATAGCTTTATCAAAGAGAAGTGCTTTAGGCATCCAAGAAGGCGCAAGAGAGATGCCCCAACCATCAATGTCATAGGAGAACTATCTGACCTGATGTTGGGGCAGATAATCTGTCAAAAATATCTGGATCCTGGAAGCCCGGTGGTTGATGTCCACATCAATGGCACAATGGTCCCACATACCTTGATTGATCTGGGAGCTGCCATTAATGTGATGACAAAGGACACAATGCTCAAACTTATCCTCCAGGGCTCCTTGAGGAAGACCACGACAGTGCTGCAGCTAGCAGACCGCCCCATAGTGACCCCTAAGGGGATTGTGGAAGATGTGATGGTCTCCATTGATTCTTGGGGGTACCCTGTTGATTTCTTAGTTCTCCATCCAAAGGCAAAGCTCACTGGGTATCCTCTCATTCTGGGAAGACCCTAGTTTGCTACAGTTGATGCCTACATCAGCTACCGAGCAGGGAACATGACGATAAAGAACGGGCACATGTCCAAGCAGTTAACCCTATATCCTCCTACCCAACCCTTTCTAGAACATGGTCTACCTCTTTGGTTGGAGGAGGAGGATGAGGATGAATTTTATTCTGCACCACTTTGTGCATTAGAACTCACCATGGGGGAAAAATCGCAAGATGAGGATGATATGATTGAAAATTTGATTCAGAATACACCTCCCAATATATCACCATTAGAAGACATAGCAAGAGAAACCCAAAACAACCACTCAACTGATCTTTGTGTGTCTGACCCTACTTCTCTCTGTGTCAAAAATATAGAGTTTGGCCCAGAAAGAACATTCAAAATCAATCCATCCCTATCTACTTCCCAAAAGAAGGAGCTATGCAGCCTACTGAGAAAACATCTAGATACCTTCGCTTGGAGTTATAAGGAGACGAAGGGAGTACACCCTTTAGTATGTACTCATCATATATACATCAAGGAATATTTCAAACCAGTCAGGCAGCCTCAGAGAAGGATGAATCCAGCACCTCAAGATATTGTTAAGGAAGAACTGCAAAAATTGCTTGATGCAGGATTCATCTATCCCATCTCTGACAGTGAATGGGTCTACCCTTTGGTGCTAGTGCCAAGGAAAAATGGTAATTGGAGAATCTGTGTCGACTATCGGGAATTGAACAAAGCCACTAAAAAGCACCATTTTCCTTTACCTTTCATAGATCAAGTGTTAGACGGTCTGGTAGGGAAAAAGTTTTTCTCTTTCCTAGATGGGTTTAGCGGGTACAATCAGATCCAAATCAGCCTGGAAGACTAAGATAATACCACTTTCACTTGTCCTTGGGGTACCTTTGCATACCGGGTCCTTCCTTTTGGTTTGTGCAATGCTCCAGCCACTTTCCAAAGAGCGATATTGAGTATATCTTCTGAACTAGTTCATGATGCAGTAGAAATATACATGGATGATTTTACGCCTTATGGCTCTGACTTTCAGGAAGCTTTATCTAACCTAGGAAAAGTTATAGATAAGTGTATTGAGATGAACCTATCCCTCAATCTGGAAAAATGTGAACTTTTTATGACTGAAGGGACTGTGCTAGGTCATGCAATATCTCAACAAGGGCTGCAGGTGGACCCCAACAAAATTGCCACCATCCAAAGGGTCCTGCCTCCTCAAAAGGTGACAGATGTCAGAAGCTTCCTAGGCTTAGCTGGATATTACAGGAGATTCATTAAAGACTTCGGCAAGTTAGCATCTCCTTTGTTCGGCCTCTTAGGCAACGATGTTGAGTTCATATGGTCAGAAAACTATCAAGAAGCCCTAGATACCTTGAAGAGCAAACTAGTGACTGCCCCAATTCTCAAAGGCCCAAACTGGGCCCTACCCTTTCACATTCACCAGATGCCTTGAACAAAGCGATAGGAGCAACCTTAGGACAAATTGATGAAAAGTTACCTTATGCCATATACTTTATAAGCAAAAACTTGTCAAAGGCAGAGTTAAACTACATAGTGACCGAGAAGGAACTCCTAGCTGTCGTGCATTCCTTAAACAAATTCAGAAATTATATCACAGGCTATCAAACCTTTGTGCACATTGATCATGCTGCAATTAGATATTTAATGAAAAAACCAGATGTAAATGCTCACATCATTAAATGATTTATTTTACTATAGTAGTTTGATCTAACCATTATTGATAAGCCTAGTAAAGAAAATGTTGTTGCTGACTTTTTGTCTAGAGTAAATTTTCCTGCGGGTGAAGAAGGAATGGTGGATGACCAAATGCCGGATGAACACCTATTTCCTATATCAGTACTCTCTCCATGGTTTGGTGATATAGCAAACTACTTGGTTTCAGTACAGTTCCCACCACCCATATCCTCAAAAGAGAAGAGCAAGATAGTAAGGAAAAGTGCCCCTTTCACCTGGATTGGAGGCAATCACTTCAAACTTGGCCCAGATCAGATCCTGAGAAGATGTGTCAGGGAGTAGGAAGTCTTTGACATCCTCCTGACCTATCATGACGGGCCTTGTGGAGGTCATTTTGCAGCAAAAAGAACCACCTTCAAGATATTGCAAGCAGGCTACTACTAGCCCACTCTTCATCAGGATGTGAGGAGATACACGAGCCAATGTGATCGATGTTAGAGGATGGAGAAACGCAATCCAAAGGATGAAATGCCCATGCAACCTCAGGTGACCTTTGAGCCATTGGAGAAGTGGGGCATGGACTTTGTGGGGCCTATCGACCCCCCTTCAAAGCAAAAGCAGTACATCATTGTGTGCACCGACTACCTGACAAAGTGGGTGGAGACAAAAGCAATCAAAGCAATGACAGAGGAAAAGGTAGTTGATTTTTGGAGGGAAAACATATTCTACAAGTTTGGGTATCCAAGAGAGTTGGTCATAGACCAAGGCAGTCAGTTCACTTCCAGCCTGATTGAAGACCTGCTCACACATCATAAGATCAAGCACAATACTTCCACCCCTTACCATCCACAAGCCAATGGTCAAGTGGAGGTCACTAACATATCTTTGGAAGGGATCCTAACTAAGGTAGTGAGTAGTAGCAAAAAATTCTGGGCGGACAGATTAGTTGAGGCCACTTGGGCCTACTGCACAACATGGAAGACCACCACCAGGTTCACTCCCTATGAACTGGTCTATGGGAAGAAGGCTTTGTTGTCAATAGAGTTTGAATTCAATACCCTAAGGATGGTAGCTCAGCTAGACCTAGACCTCAGCCACGCATAGAAGGAAAGATTACTTCAGCTCAATGGGTTGGATGAATACAGATTGCAAGCCCTTCTCCATACATAGGTAGTTCAGCTTCAAAGAAAGATATGGCATGACAAAAATTTTAGAGAGAAGCAATTCCAAGAGGGAGATTAGGCACTACTCTATGATTCAAGATACAAGGATTTCAAAGGCAAGCTGAGGACAAGATGGCTGGGACCCTACACGGTGGAGAAATGTAATGAAAATGGTTCAGTTCTAATCAGAACCATTGATGATGAAGCCATCCCCATGCTTGTCAATGGACATCGGTTGAAGGTCTACAAGAAACCCCTCTCCAAGCGAGAGTTTATTGAAGATTTGAATAAAACAGTGATGGTAGTGGAGCATGTCCTAGCTCTCACTTCACCCACTCACTGAAGAAAAAGAGAAAAATAAGGACTCAAGTGAAAACCTCCATGAGGCGCTTGAGTCTCCAATAACCTTAGATATGCTTATTCATTTTGGAAAAGCCTTAACATTCCAAAAGAATAATGTTTTAAATCCTTGATAGCATTAGAAGACTTGATGGTAATTATAAAATATATGGTGGAAAAAGTATTCATAGGAGAAATCAAGCTTAATTCTCTCAAACCTAGGATCAATAATCAAGTCAATTCCTTTGATCAGGTTTTGCTTTTCACATAAAATATGATTTGAGTGGCAAGGCTAACCATTGGGATGAGGTAGCCTCCACCCTTTAGCCTAGGGTCTTTGTTAAAAAGGGAGAAATAAGATATAGTCTAATCTCATAATGAAAACAGAATTTGGATTTCTTTCCCTTGCATGTTTCATAGAGCACATTATTCAATTAAACATTGGATCCCATACATTCTAGAAGTCATGATGTGGTCCCCCTATACTCTTCACTTTCCTCAAGCTATTTTTTTCTTGGTTATTCAATGTGGTTTTGTGTGATCCTACAAGATATCTGGGATTATGGATTTTCCTTGGAGTGTATGGCCTCGTTCACTCGAAGTTGAAATCTGGGAATTACTAATTGAATTCAAGGGATGCATTTTTATAAGTACAAGGGTGAATTTTGTTCATGAGACTTAGGGTTTTGAGTAATCTCCTCGGCTCTATCAGTGATGTTTACATTTAATTAAGCCCTTCATGTAAGTTTATGATTTCACTTTGACCAAGCATCCTCGGGATACTTGGTTTCTATCTATGGTTGGTTTTGATGGTACACTTGTTATCACAAGTCTTTGATTTCCTTTCAAAGCCCTCCAACTTTTGACGGATATGGATTTCTAGTTTAGCTCAAGTTTGGTATGGTTTAAATTATTTTTCTATTTTTTTTTTAGTTTTATTTATTTTTGGCTAATGCTCTCTGGTAGGGTTGACATGGGTATGCTAAAGGTGAATAATGTTCATAAATTCCTCCATAGGCAACAAGAAATGGTTCAAAAAATAGTAGTTCCTTGACAACAATCTTGGTCAAGCTATCATAATTGGAGCAATCCAACACAATTCATAATTCCAATGACATGAATCTTCTTCATATTCATTATCAATGAACATATTCCCTTGGGGTCAAGTGTAGTTGTCTTAGATATTTGCTTCTTGAACAACATTAGGGGAATTTTGAGGTAAAAAATGGGCCTCAAAATAAAAAATGTACTAACAATATTAACTTTAAAATAACCAATAGGATTCAAGATGATAATTTCATCCCTAGGAAAAATATTTTCGAGGGAAAAGAAGAAAACTATTTTTTTAATTGTATTTTTGGCTTATCTCGTTAAAGGTTTATTAAAATATCAAGTGTATGCACTTTTTGGATGAAAAATTAAATTCTACATCCAACGATGATCCAAGAGGATATTGGTGGCCACCCACTTATTCCACTTGGACCCCCACCATTATTTCTTTCAATTTTCATAATTGTAGAATAGTTTACTATTATTGGCAATTTTTCAGGGCCTGAACTTCTGGAGTCGTTTTGAGGCCCAAAACTACGTTTTTTTGGAAAATGTACAAAATAATCGTCTGCAACAAATGATTTCAATCGAAAATTTCATTCCTCATATAGATATTTCTAACAAGGTATTGTACGCATCAAACAAAGATCGTATGCCAAAGTTACAACCACGGGAAGTTGATGTACTAATTTACCCCAATGGGGCCCATAGACTTTTGGTGCTTCATGTCCTAGGGTTAGATTTTTAGATGTTTAGGGTTTTCCATTGTTTCTCAATGATAAATATGCCTTCGAGGCTCATTTTAACATGGTTCAAAAGGCATATAACTGCCACATCTCTTCTCAAAGATAATCTATTGTCACTTGGGCTAATTTATTTCCTTTATGAATGTAAACAATTTTTAGTACTTTGTTATCAATGAATTAAATTTATGTTTTCGTTGTATCTCTTCGTTTTTGTTTATATCTGTATTTCATTTTTTTCTTGCATCAATCTGGATCAAACGAGTACCTACTTTTCATAGTTCGTAGTAGACCCATATCAAAGAAAAATGAAAACACATGAAAAAAGTGTGTTGAACACTTGACATTGAGTAAACCTACAAGGAGACAAGTATAAAATACACTAAAAAAATAGTTTTCTTTATTTTCCTTTAAGAATTCATAACTATTATTTTATTATTTTAACTACTATTTTATTATTTTCCTTAAGAGACCCATTTTAGACCTCAAAACTCCCCTAATGTGGATAGATTTCCTTTCTCTTGATTCAAATAACAATGAGTTTGGTAACTCTTCTTAGGTAGGCTTTCGAGGATGAATCTATCCATCAAAACATAAATGCAATGGAGATAGAGAAACAATAATCACCTTGACTTAGAGGGATAGGAATCTTGGGACAGTTTCTAGCCATAACTTGGATGTATGTTTTCTCGAATAGTATGTATTTTTGGTAATTTTGTTAAGCTATCCCACTTGTAAGAAAACTTGGAATCCTTGCTTGGATATTATCCTAGAGCATGTACTAGCTTGCTCAAAAGTATGTTTACTTTTTTTGTAGCCCTGGAATTGTAATGTATTGTGAAATGTATCATTGTTAGCTTTGACACAATTGTTGGGTAGCAGATCCCCCCACAGCATGTTTATGGGGCTTAAAACCTGAGTTTTGGTCAATGTAATGTAAAGACTCCGTGAAATGCGGGCGCGGAGCGCGAAAGTCTAGGATGAGTCATAGGGTTGTCCGCCCTACAATAATGTAATTTAATGTAAAGTTGTGTCAGCCTACCCATGGTCCACGGACCATGGGATTGTATAAATAGAGCGAGGCTCTAAGTGAAAAGATAGTTTTTTAGTTTTGAACAAGAAAGTGATAGATAAATGTGAAGGCATGGTTAGAGGATAGAAGTGGATCTGAAGTGTATTGGGTCGTAGTAGTAGGAAGAGGCTCTACAGTTGAGTGCGCAGAGGCCTAGTAGAGTCCGCAGCTGAGTGCACGGACCCCTGCAGCTGAGTGCACAAGGCGGAGTTGGGTCTGTATTGAATTGAACTTGAAAAGGATTATTAATAAAGATAAGTTTGATTCGGCATATTGTGCATCTATTTCGTGGATCTATATTTTGATATTATGTGTTAATTGTATCTACTTATTTATATGCGTGCACTCGATAAACATGGGTATGAATGCTTATGTATGAAAACCTTCTAACTAATTAGCAAACAGAACCTAAGGAAGCAATACTTGGGTAATTAACACTGGTCGCGCTGCGGCTAGAGCTGCGCGAAGGCAATACCATATGATGCAAGGGGCTCGCTGGTGCGCGTAGCTCAGTAAACGTGAAGGTTGAATCATGTCCCTATCACCCCATATCAGACATCCCCAAGGTGCGAGAAACTGGTTCCAGCATCCTCCCATACTACTTCGGGTGATACCTAAATCACTTCTGAACCTAGGTCAGGCCCCACGTAGCCAACAAATGGCTCCGTTGTCAGGATCGGGATCTACCTAGGGGATGTCTGATGTCGTGCCAATGGAACCCAACAAAGAAGGAAATTGAAGAGTGGTTGGACCAGAAGATTCATGATTTTGCGACATAGGAAAACAGAACTCCGCAAGTATCTGAGAAAAAGTGGCTAGATCGCTATGTGTATACGGAAATCCACAAGATTTTCTTTGCATCCTTTCCTTCTGAACTGTATGAGTGGATCGCAAGGTTAGCCGACAGCCAGGGAAGGTGTAGGCTTGACCAACCGATAGTGTGGACTCCAGAATTAGTGCGCAGACTAGAGGCATCAGACGATAAGATCACGCAAGTTGTGGACCATTGGCTAAACCGAATAATAGGAGGATTTATCACTGAGTTTGCGGTAAACACGACCATGAGCTACAGTGAAGCAGAACGATGCTTTCTCAAGGGACTGCGAGGTAAGTATATTAAATCTTTGAATACCTGGATTAAGATGTTGTTATGTGAAAAGCGGGTTATGCGAAAACATTAATGTTTGGGACGACGCAGAGTAGAAAGATCTACAAAGGTAGCAGAGAATTAAAAAATAGTCCCTTAATTTCACCTTCACGAGAGAGCGAGGAAGAGCTCGCTCGGTCTCTCTGAGAAGCATGGTCAGTTTGATAATGCATCACATTCTGCAGTTACCACCTCCACCCATGCCACCACTCACTTCACCTCACTCACCTCCATCTCCACCCACTCCACCCCAACCACCCCCACAGTTTAGCATGGTGAGCCAATCAAATTAGCCATATTCAGAGGAGTAGGGAATGAAGACCCGGACCAATTCTAGTTTGTGGTAAGAGAAGTATGGGAAGCGCAAGGGGTCATAGACGAAAATATCAAGAAGGCTACATTGGTGAGCGCGTTGCAGGATCGTGCATTGACATGGTATATTAAGCACTCTAACGACCACCCAAATGCAGGGATATCAAAGATCCAGAATGCGTTGAACAGAGAATTTATCCGACCGAAATCAGAGACACAATCAATCATCGGGTTTAAAGAGATCACGATGCTTCCAGGAAAGACACCCTGGGATCTGGATCAGCGGCTAAAGAGTACGATCTGCGAGGCCAATATGATGCTAATGCATGCACAGCATCGCGCATGGTTTGTGGTATCCCTGACACCGCACTTCAGGATGGCGCTGTCACAACAAAAACTTTCCACCCAGGCCGAAGCATTGGAAATGGCAATGAGATTGCATGAGACCCCGATACAAGACCCTAGGTTGGGAGTTCAACAAATCCACTCACAAATACAGAATCTATGCCTGGAAAAGCAAAGTTTGAAGCAGGATAGGGCATCGCGGCCAGAGACACGTGAGGAAGTATCGTGCATAAAATGCAAAGGCCAGGGCCATGACAAGGATCATTGTCCAGTATTCGCGAACTACTCTGCAGGAGGTGGGCCAATCCCATTGAGACCGGAGGCACAGGCAAGGCCAAGTGCGACACCCACATTATGGTGTGCGATTTTTCAGATAGGAGGAAAACACATGATGGAAAATTATCATTCGTTGCAGAAGTATACACAAACTCCCCAGCTGTTGTTTTATAATTTTTGCAGGTCGATAGGCCACGACGAGCACACTTGTCGCAGCTACGAGCTAATGATGGATCAAACCCCAGTCTATAGGATGTAGACAGAAACACGAGCCCTCGACCTAGCTGCGAGGATAGTACGCACTAGATTTTAGGGGCGAGGTCGAGGACGAGGAGGAATGGGACCAGGAAGGGGCCGCGGACAGTTAATTTTTTACAATTGTGGAGGACCAAGGCACTATGCCCGTGATAGTACCAACCCGATGAGGATATCTTGTTTGTATTGTGCTCATTTTGATCATGAAACAGTAGATTGTCCTATGTTGATTACGCAAATGCATGAAAAAGGGGTATTTCAGCCTCCTCTGACCAAGAATATCCAAATTATGAGGCCTGAACCGCGCGAAGAAGACCTGAATGTGAACATGATGCTCAAAAGCAGTGTGACCACAGGGGAGGATAAGGGGAAGCAGCTCGAGGAAGATACATGGGTTTGCAAGGCTCCCGCGAAGGAACCTGAGTTCGACTTAGAACGCGCAAAGGAGACGTTCATGGAAGCTAAGAAGAGCTTCACAGACACCTCCACTTTAGGTAGTAAGGATCAACCAAAGCTAGGAATGGATCCTTCAATGCTTACTACCTTTCTGGAGACATGCATGAAACTGCTACGCGACAACAAGGCAGTTATGGGACTACAGGAGCTGATCACCAGGTGCATGGGGTCAGGAGAACCACGCGTAGTCTGGAAACTAGGAAAGCATGCATTGTGCATGTTGGCTTATATGGGCCTTACCTAGGTTCGGAAGAATTATTTAGCCAAGAAAATCCCGTAGCTACCAGCCCTTTCGGCAACAGCCCGTGAAGCGTGGACTGAGGTCTCACTCGAGATAGTAGGGGAGGGTGCTGGAACCAGGTTTCCGCACCCTTGGGATGTCTAGATGTGGTTTGAGAGGTTCATGCGTCGTCCTGCAGCCTCGCGCTGCGCTAGATCCGCGTAGATCCAGATAACCTTAGCTTTCCTTTATCGTGCTAATTACAGATCTTATCTATTTGATTAAGTATTATTACTCAGATCTACTTAGAGAGGTCTTTAAGCAAACATTTATTACTTTCATTTAGTTTGTGCATTAAGATTAAACCCAATTCACAAGTATTTAATAAGCATACGTGCGCAGATCAAAACAGTTTCATTCACCATAAAAGTACAGAGTTACGATAGAATTAACATAGAATTCAAAAGAAACTTATCTTTATTTCCAATTGTCACCCTTACATCCAAATCTGCCCTACGCACTTAGATGCAAGGGTCCGCACACATAGCTGCGGACTTTTCCAGGCCTCTGCGCACACAACTGCAGAGCCTCTATCTTCTACCCAAATCCCCGACTCAGACTTACAGACACTCTCAAAATTCTCTTCTCAAACACCCATTACAATTCAAATCTCAAAATCATACCAAAAACTTAGCTACTCTACCGATAGAGCCTCGCTCTATTTATACCTTTTCATGGACCACGATCCACAGGCGGGTCGACTCAACTTACATTTCTTTACATTATTTTTGGGCAGACTACCCTTTTGATTTTGACTTATTACACATCACGCTCCACGCATCTCGTGAATTCTTTATCCTGCTCTTACCTAAAGTGCGAGCTTTACGCCCCATACCCTTTGCGCGGGGCTTCCACTACCCAATAGCCCCCCAACACAATCATCATGACTCGTCCCAATTCACTTGGCTAGGCCGGGAATCTTTGTGCGTAGGTCGGTCAGCAACTTTTGCATCTCGCCTATGTCTGCAGCAAACTCGGCTGCGAATCTCTGTACCCTTTCCACATGAGCCGCTGAGGTATTTGTCTCATTTGCAACGACTTTCTATGTCACACAGACGGCTTGCATTTATATGAGCTTGCCTTCAATGGTTGTAGATACACTAAATGCTTCATCGACACAAGGTAGGATACGCTCTTTAAGGGTGACCTCCTGTTATCATACTGCATCAACCTAGGCCTTGAGCACCTAGACATCCTTCATCTTGGCCAACCTCTGTGTGATAGCGACTATCTGTGCAATGCCCCAGGCGGTGTCATAAGCCTATTACACCTCGTGTGCCTATATTTCTACTCGTTGTATGGTCAGATCTTCCTGGAGGGCAGCAAGTATCCCAAGCGACTAGCCGAGTATACCCGAGCAGTCGCGAATAGTACTACTCATTATTGTTAGTCCAGCTACAACTGTGTTGCGGCAGCGTTCCTGTTCGGCTGGAGGTATGGGCGACCAAGCCTTAAGACAAAGCTCGGCAACCTGTAACATTAGTTCCTCCTGGTGCCTTGCGGCCTCTACTTGGGCCGTGCGAAATCCGACTGCCATGTCTTCAATCCTGGTAGTTAGGGGGAGGTCCCCACGGATGGCTAGCTCAAGGATCATACCACACACTTCTATCACAGCTTGTTCTACCTCCCAGTGTTGGGCCGCCAATTCATCATGCTGGAGAGTGATATGTTCTATATTTTCCTTTTATTCTATCACGATGTGGAAGGCGCGGCCTCCCCTGGCACGAAATTCCTGAGTTACTCTGTCTTGCAGCAAGTAGAGTATGTCTCTAGACATAGTGGCTAGATTTAATTCCCAACTGCCTTTGTCACCTGTGGTTGTGGCTCGGATAACCTCTGTTGGAAATGAGATGATATGTGGTGTATGCGTGTTGTCCTCCTGCATGGCAATGTCTGTATCATCTGCAGACTCGTGAGGGACCCATCCCGTGTGTTGCGCTTTTAAGGCCTGTAACTACGCTTTGATCTCCCCCAACACAGTCATCTGTGCAGTGATCAGCTTGGGCAACGTACTGGTGGTAACATTGCTGACGGGCAAGCTGCTCTCCATGAGGTTCTTTTCCAGTGCCTTCGCTGTTTTGGACTTTTTCCGTGTGGCTGATGAGTCCTCGGTGCATGATCGCTTGAGGTGGTCCTGCGTCCCTATTTCGTCTTGTGGATCTTGGTTCAAATCCGTTCCTTGATCTATCTGGTTCTTCATTACTATTGGGCACGTGGTAGCTCCTTGCTGCAAAGCGGCTTGGTGGTCCTGTAGTGCTTTTTATGTTAGTTGGATGAGTCTCTGCTGGCGGTCCTTCTTATGCTACTGTGTGGCCACTCGATCAAGAATGGTTTTATCTAGGGAGTTCCATTCCAAAGGCCTTGCTGCTAATACTGCATAAATGGCATCATCCATCGCAAGGAAAAGCAGTGTTACCCAAGATCGCTCTAGTTCCTTTCGCGCGCGGATATATACGTGATGCATATCTGCCTTGAACTCGACTGTGCTCTGAAAGTTGTTGTAGATTGTGGGGGACATGTGTAGTCTTTGAGCAATCTGCATCTGTATCTTTTCTTCCATGGAGGTCCAAAATGCCCGATCGCAGAAACCCTTCCTGCATCCTTTGTAGCCCCAAGTGAAATATATTGTACTGCCTCAGGTAGACTATCCTTAATGCTAGGAAACTGTCTCTTCGGTGGCAAGTCCCCTGTAACCAAAAGGATTGATAAGAGCAACCATGCATAATGAAAGGTCTTACCTTTGTCCTGTGCTTCTCAACAGTTGGTCATAAGTTCGTCGCATAAGAACTGTGCCCAATTGAACTGAACCCCTTCGGCACATTGTCCTACCAAGGTGATGACAGTGGCGGGCACTTCATTGGCGCGACATTTTCTCATAAGTTTCCTAGCTAGGATCTGAGTAGCGACTTGTACTATGCGGTTGTTGATGCTTGCTATGACATACCCCCACTTCCCTTTTACCAGATGGTATCCTCCCTTGACTGTTTCGACGATGCCTCCCCCGATACTGGTTTCGGCTATGTTTGCGGGGCTATTCCCTTTATATGGCAGGTGCGTAACCCGGTGGATTAGGCCGGATGTGATTGGGATTGGTTCTTCCAACCAGAGATATCCATCATGAATGAGGCCTAGTAGCTTTCGAATGACGAATATGGTGATGGTCGTGCGGTTGTAGTTGGGGATCCATCTGAGGTTCAACAATCCGGCCCTTTCAACGCCTAGTAATCATTTCTATGGCAATAGGGTGCCTTCGGCAAGTTCGAGTAACCTGTCGCTGTCTGCCAGGTCCCAATCTTCGAACTTGGTGCTTGGAACGCGCCCCATGGGTAACCCTTCAAACCTTATATCATCTAGAAGGAGTGGGCTCTGGAGCGTAATTTTGGTAGCGTCTATGTCCTTCGCTAGCTTGGTCGTCCCGGTCCATGGAGAAAGGTACGGGGTAATGACGGGAACTGGAACGCAAGTTCTTATTCCTCTGCCTGCGCATCAATTTGGTCAATCAGGTCTTGTAGATCGTCCTTCTCCTCAGGGACTTCATTGATCCCTATTTTTCCTTTATTACCTATTGAATGCTTGTTGAATCTTGGGGAGGCTCGGACGGGACCCATCTTTTGCTTATTCTTCCTAGGCCATGGGGTGCGTGGGGATTTAGGAACTTCAGGAACTTGAGAGGGCTCCTCCTGATTCAACTGCATCTCTTCAGCGACTCGCACTCAGGTTCTTGCCATAGTGCTCATGGAGTATCTGGTAGCCGCGTACTTACTATTTTTTGTTAGTTCAAAGCACCAAAAATCCAGTACCGGCCACACGCTATGAGATTTGAAAAAATCTCTTTCACCCGTTGGAAATTCAAGTCGGCAAATCTCTATGTATCTTGTCCAAAACTTTTGCCTTAATGTCCCACCGCCCACTCCTTTCTAACGTGATTTGACTAGCCTATCAAGGCCCATGTGGCTAATGGCTATCTTTTGATTTTTCCCCACGGTAACGCTATCCTTTAGGCACAGTTGTGGACTTGGGAACTACTGCGCTTGGTGACGATTCCTTTTTCCGTGTGGGTTTTCCACAGGCTAGTTTATAGTCCCACCTTCTTTCAACTGCTCGAGGTACTGAGACTATGGTTTCTACTGTTAGTCAAGTGTTCGCACTAGTGGTGCGAGATCGGCTCGTCCCTGTTAACCCGGGCTACGAGCACTTCTGAAGTGATTGGGTAATCAGTCTAGGGTTTATGCTCTTTTGCGAGTGCGAGCGCAACCATAGTAGCAATGTCGCGGCACGTTCCGGGGCCCCTCGGCTTCACAGTGTACCTTGCTTCTTCGACCGTAACTCTTTTTTGGAGGAGCCGCGGACATTCAGTCCTTTCTGAGCTTCCTTCTGTCGTCTATTGCAGGCCCAGTGTACCCGTGGTATCTGCAACTCCCTTGAATCTCTGCTAATCTTGGCACTGGTCTATTGAGGAGGCTTCAGGGTACTACTTCCAAGCTGGGTAGATACCCACACTTCAAATACTGGTAGCCTCGTCCGGCGAGGAATCAATACTTTGTTTTGCACTTCCAACCGTGCCTTCTTTCGACATCTGCGCCCTATCATTTGCATCTTTGGAGTGACCCTCTGTGTGGGAGTAGCTGCTAGACAGAGTGTGTTCGCAGATTCCTTTGGAAGTTCCTCTACCCCCACTATCACCATCCGATTACAATTGAGAGTGGTTACTTCATGTAGTTGGTTCTACCATCGTTCAACCTCTTCATCTGATTCTGATGTGCAAGAACTATTGCGGTCCCATGAGAGTCGACCATCTGCTATCAGATTGACCTTAGCCTGATCCTGTGCAATAATTTGGTATATACAATCCAACTCGCCTTCGCTTTCCGCATCGTGCACGAGCTCAATATATCGCGGCCCTTCTACTGGGTCCAACAGGACCACCACATGGAGAGATTTATTTTTGAAGATCATCTTGCATTTTTTTAGATTGATGAATCCATTCATATCTGTCGCCCAATCCATCCCTAAGAGTGCAGGATATGGGTTACTATCATCCACAATTTCGATAACCTCAAAATCAGTTTGGGTGTTGTCCCCATTGATGTCTATTGTAACCCCACATAGACGTCCCATAAGCAGAATTTTTTGTTGGTTAGCCATCCTTAGTTTAATCGGCGACCATTGCAGTGGAGGTCTGCCCATGCATTCCCAAGTCTGCTTTGGTAAGACATTTGCATCTGACCCCAAATCTAAAATGACTTGATCCATCTCATAGTCCCCGATCTGGACTGTTAGCCACATTTCCCGCCCAGTGCGCAAAGCATGTTTCCCTAATTTTCAGATCATTCATGGTTCATCCGCCCCCTCACATCGAGTTATCAATTCCTGCATCCCCCTTACCGCTTTAGCATCCCTCAGTAATTGCATGCATGTTTCCAAGAAGGTTTTTAACACATATATATCCTATTCTAGTCTGAGTTGATCCTTACTCCCCAATGTAGAAGCCTCTGTTAAGCTCTTCTTGGTTTCCATAAAGGTTTCCTACACACATTCTAAATCAAAGTCTGGCTGCTTTGGGGGGACCTTATGGACCCATGCATCTGTCTCTGGCTAGTTCCCCCTATCTTATCCAATTTTTGCACCACTCCGGAGCATCATATTTATGGTTGGTTCCTCTGTACGGGGTTCAGCCTTCATCATCTGGACTTTTTGAGTGGGGCTAGCCGAGAGCACCCCCTTTTCGCGCATTCGAGCGATCAACGTGGGGAAATTGACAGCTTCGTGGTCAAATTTGTAGCAGTAAGGACAACAGGCTTTGGTCAGGTTCATGCAATCCTGCGCGTAGTGCCCCAGCCCTCCACAATTGTAACAAATTAATTGCCCTCACCCTCGTCAATGTCTCATGCCTCCGCGGCCCCCTCCGTGCCCTTAGTACCCTCCTCATATGAATGGTACGGTGGAGTCTGGCGCTCGCACCTCTATTTGCATCCTATACGCCGGTGTTCGATCCATCAACATTTGGTAACTGCGGCAATTTCTTTCCTCATGGCCCACCATCCAGAAGAAGTTACAAAATAAGCGTTGAGGAGGGGGTTGTTGTAGACTTGGCAATAGGTGACAATTTTCCATGGCATGCTTTCCTCTAACGTCACAGATTTCACACCAGAGTGTGGGTGCTATGCTTGGCCCAACCTGCACCTCTGGTTGCAATGTTATGGGCCCCCCTCCCATCACAGGATTTGCAAAGACTGGACAATGGTCTTTGTCATGGCTTGATCCCTTGCATTTGAGACACCATACTTCCTCTCATATCTCGGTCCTAGGTGCCTGTCCCTGTTTTAAGCTTTGCATCTCCAGACATAAGTTTTGTATTTGCACTTGGATTTGTTGTACTCCCAACCCTGGATCCTGGATCGGAGTTTCGTGTAGCTGCATTGCTGCTTCCAATGCTTCAGCTTGGGTTGAGATCTTTTGTTGTGCCAGGGCTGATCTCAGATATGGCGTTAATGACGCGACAAACCAAGCGTAGTGCTGCTCATCTGTCAGTGTCATGTTGGCCTCGCGGATAGCGCTTTTCAACCTCTAATCCAAATCCCATGGAGTTTCACCAAGCATCATTACCATCTCTTTAAAACCAATAACCGACTGGGCCCCTAACTTTGGGCGCCCGAATTCCTTATTTAGTGCCTCCTGAATTGCGGTAATGCCTTCAGTTGGATGATCACTTGAATACTTCATGTACCAAGTCAGTGCGCGGTCCTAAAACACACTAACTAGGGTGGCCTTCTTGATGTTATCATCTGTGATACCCTGAGCGTCCCATACAGATTTTATCACAAACCAGAATCATCCTGGTTCCTCATTCCCTGCACCTTTAAATATTGGCAGCTTAACTGAACTTGCCATCCTGATCTTTGAGGCTGTTGGAGTTGGGGGTGGGGTTGGTGTTGGAGTGGATGGATTTGATGTAGGTGAAGCGGGTGGTGGCATGGACGGAGGTGGTATCAGGGGGAAGCGCTCTTTGATCAACCAGACCGCACTTCCTGGTGAGAACCTCGCGAGTTATTCCTCGCTATCCCAAGCAATGGAGGCTAACAAACTATTTTCTACTCCTCCCATTCCGCGGTTACCTCTTCCGCTCCGTGTTACTCCAGACATTAATAACACACATAATTTGTTTTTCACATAACAACATCTTAATCCACATATTCAATGATTTGATATACCTACCTTGCGGTCCTTACAGAAATCACCTTTCTACCTCGTTATAGTTCACGGTGGTATCTATCGCAAACTCAGTGATAAATCCTCCTATTACCCGATCCAGCCAATGATCTACGGCACGCGTGATCTTATCCTTGGTGGCTTCTAGCCGACGCACCAGTTTTGGGGTCCACACAATCGGCTGGTCCAATCTGCACCTTCCCACACTATCAGCTAGCTTTGCGATCCACTTGTATAGCTCTACCGAGAATGATGCAAAGAAGATCTCATGAATGTCTGTGAATATATACCGGTCCAACAAATTTTCTTCCGATATTCACGGGTTTCTATTTTCCTGAACTGCGAACTCGTGGAATAATAGATCCCACCACTCTTCAATCTCTTTCTTTGTAGGGTTCCAGTGTTCCCACATTAGACACCCCTTAGGCAAATCCCGGTCCCGGCAACGGAACCATCTGTTGGCTTATATGGGCCTGACCCAGGTTTGGAAGAATAATTTAGCCAAGAAAATACCACAGCTACTATCCCTTTCGGTAACAGCCTGCGAAGTGCAGACTGAGGTCTCACCCGAGGTAGTAGGGGAGGGTGTTGGAACCAAGTTTTCGCACCCTTGGGATGTCTATATGTGGTTTGAGAGGTTCGCGCACCATCCAGTAGCCTCGCGCTGTGCTAGATCCGTGAAGATCTAGATAACCTTATCTTTCCTTTACCGTGCTGATTACAGATCTTATCTATTTGATTAAGTATTATTACTCAGATCTACTTAAAGAGGTCTTTAAGCAAACATTTATTACTTTCATTCAGTTCGCGCATTAATATTAAACCCAATTCATAAGTATTCAATAAGCATACATGCGCAGATCAAAACAATTTCATTCACCATAAAAGAACAGAGTTGTGATAGAATTAACACAAAATTCAGAAGAAACTTATCTTTATTTCCAATTATCACCCTTACATCCAGATCTTCCTTGCGCACTCAGCTACAAGGTCCACGCACATAGCCACGGACTCTTCCAGGCCTCTGTGCACACAGCTGCGGAGCCTCTATCTTCTACCCAAATCCCTGATTCAGACTTGCATACGCTCTCATAATGCTCTTCTCAGACACCCATTACAATTCAGATCACAAAATCATACCAAAAACTTAGCTACTCTACCCATAGAGCCTCACTCTATTTATACCTTTCCATGGACCGCGATCCATAGGCAAGCTGAATCAACTTACATTTCTTTACATTATTTTTGGGCGAACTACCCTTTTGACTTTGACTTATTACACAACGCGCTCCACGCATCTCGCGGAGTCTTTATCCTACTCTTACCTAAAAGTGTTGGCTTCGCGCCCCATACCGTTGCGCGGGCTTCCGCTACCCAACAGCGCATGGGGAGGGAAATGATATTAATTGCACAAATTAGTGAGTACAAAAGGGATCAGGTAATCCTAGACCTGGGTTTAGACACGAATGCGTTACCGAAGCAAACATGGGAATGCATGGGCAGGCCCGTGTTACAGTGGTCCCTTATTCAACTACGAATGGCGAACCAACAGAAGATTTTTCCCATGGGAAGGTTGCAAGGGGTAACAGTTCATATTGAAGTCGTGAGCACACAGACAGACTTTGAAGTGATAGAGATTGTCCATGACAGCAATCCCTATCCCGTGCTGCTAGGAATAGACTGGGCCACTGATATGAACGGAGTCATCAACCTGAAGAAGAGGAAGATGATATTCGAAAAAAAGTCACTATGCGTAGTAGTCCCGTTAGACCCAGCTGAAGGAGCGCGCTACACTAAACCAGTGCGCAATGATGAAAGCGACGATGAGCTGGATTGTATTTATAAGATAACTACACGAGACCAGGATTGGGTGAATCTGATTGTAGATGGGAGAATCTCATGGGAGCGTGGAAGCTCCTGCACTTCGGATTCAGACGAAGAAGTAGAGCGTTGGCATAATCGGTTGAATGAAGTAACAACGCTGAATTGCAACATGACTTTTAGATCACTGTGTTGCTTAACAACACAGGCCCAATAACTGGCAACATATGATGGATTGAGAGTGGTGGATGAATTCTTGAGCAAGTATGAAAGTACAGTACCAGAACAACAGTGGTTCGATGCGTTGAAGTGGGCGCTGCGCGCAACACTTGCGCGCTGGTGGCGAACACATCAAGGAAATTTTGAGGACTGGCATGGATGTAGAAGGATGATGCACCTACGATTTGGGAAACCGCAACTACGGTTCAAAGACAAATACGATGGACGAGATGACCCGCGCATGCACCTTGTGAAATGGATTAAGGCCTATGGGGGATAACCACAGCCTAAATGGGTACATTTATTCTACCATACCCTGGATGTCATACCCATGAACTGGTATACTGAGACGGAACTCCGACATGGTACAGGTGAATGGGATGTCTTGCGCAAGGGATTTTTATTAACATTCACATTTTAAGACCGATGGTCATATAGTGTTGACGACGCACTGCAAGCAATAAAAGTTGTCATCTTCAAAATACCACAGGAGCCACTGGAAGTGCTTCAACCAGCATGGGCAACCCAGTTAAGCAGTGCCCTAGAATGTTATAACATGTAGGTAGAGGAGGATGATGATGACCCCCGAAATATTAATATTCTAGAAACCGAAGGCTGTCACGAGGTTCGAGGACCATTAATTGAGGATCCTGACATCACCGCGCCGCTAAAAAAAAGCAGGTAAACATTGGCACAGAAGCGGAGCCGAAGTATGCGACACTTGGGAACTATTGGGATGATGCTATGGTAGATAAGGTTGGCGAGTTACTCCGCAAATATAAGGACTTGTTCCGGACCAAAATCACGGACTTAAAGGGGATCATTGGCAACTTAGGGATGATGAAGATCACTCTGAAACTGGATGCGAAGCCAGTTAAGCAACAACCTTACTGCTAGAATCCAAAGTATAAGGAAAAGGTCTGCGATGAATTAGAAAAAATGATTGTAGCCAGAATTATTGAACCAGTGGAAGAATCCGACTAGGTGAGTCCTATGGTAGTGCAAGAGAAAAAAAGAAGGGCGAAATTAGAATATGCGTGGACCTCAGGAAGCTTAACGACGGCTGTGTTCACGATCCATTCTTGACATCATTCACAGATGAAGTATTGGAGAATGTTGGTGGTCAGGAAGCTTACTCATTCGTAGATGGCTTCTAAGGGTACCATCAGATCAAGATCGCACCGAAAGATAGGAGCAAGACAACCTTCGCAACAGAATGGGGCTGCTTTCAATACACTGTTATGCCCTTTGGACTGAAGAATGCGCCAGCGATATTTTCACGCATAGTGGTGGCCGCGTTCAAGGAATACATCCACAAGTTCTTGGAGGTCTATTTGGACGATTGGACTATTTTTTGGTTAGTTAAACACCATATAGTGAGCTTACATTTGATGTTGGATACTTGCCACCGACACCAGATTGCGCTAAACCTTAAAAAGTGCACCTTCCTCGTTCCCTTTGGAAACCTGCTAGGCCTTGTGGTCTGAAAACAAGGCCTGATGGTGGACCCTGCAAGATTTCTATTATTCTGAATCTGGAAGTGTTGTGATGTGTCAAACAACTACGTGCTACTTTGGGGCACAATGGTTACTATAGAAATTTTATCAAGAGCTATGCCCAAATAATAGCGCCAATGGAAAAACTATTTAAAAAGGATGCTACATATTGTTGGAATGATGATTGTATGAAAAGTTTGGATGATCTCAAGGAGAAACTGGCATCTTCTCCCATCCTAGTCTTCCTAAAATGGGACATTGAATTTCATGTACATGTTGATGCGTCGCATATTGCGTTGGGAGTTGTACTCATGCAGGAAGGTGCGGAAGGCGTGGATCACCCAATCGCGTTCACGAGTCGGCAGCTATCCAAAGCCAAAAAGAACTACTCTACTACTGAGCGCGAAGGGTTGGCAATGGTGTATGTGCTCAAGAAATACCGACATTATTTACTTAGCGGGCTCTTCAAGATGTATACCGATCATTCCATGTTGAAATACCTAGTGAACAAGCCTGTGTTGGGGGGGCGCATATGCAGATGATTGTTACTGTTTCAAGAATATGACTTTGAGGTCATCGTCAAGCTGGGATGCCTAAATGCAAGACCAGATCACTTATCACGAATTGAGACAGGCGAGCAACCAACAAATTTGGAGGAGGGACTACCTGATGCACATCTCTTTGCAGTACGCATTGCGGACAGCCATTTCGAAGATATAATCCATTTTTTAACTACAGTGACTATGCCAAAGGATTATTCAGTCCAGCAAAAGAAGGCATTGGTGGTGCGCGCGGTGGACTTTTCTGTCATCGCGGGGCACCTCTACAAAATGGGAAACAATGAGATATTGCGAAGATATGTACCTGAATTTGAACAAGGACAGATCCTCGCAGAAGCACATGGGGGTGCTGCAGGAGGACACTATGCAGGACATGCGACTGCATAGAATATTCTTCACGCGACTGCATAGAATATTCTTTGCATCGGGCTATGGTGGCCAACCCTGCACCAAGATTCGAAAGCACATTGTCGGGCCTGCAACATATGTCAAAGGATTGGAAAACCATCACGAAGGGATGAGATGCCACTCAATCCATAGATGACACTGCAACCATTCGAAAAATGGGCAATCGACTTTGTGGGGCCGATCAAACGTCAGAGTAAGACGGGTGCACGCTACATCATCACCATGATGGACTACCTGACTCGATGGGCGGAAGCACAACCGGTTAAGGATTGCACAGCCGCTACGGCTGTGAAATTTTTGTTCGACAACATGTTGACACGATTTAGTTTCCAAAAATCTTAATGAGTGACTGCGGAATGCAGTTCCTAAATGAAACCATCAGCGCGCTCACCAACGAGTTCCAGGTGTATCATCAACAAAGTACACTGTACCATCTGCAAGCTAATGGGACAATAGAAGCATTCAACAAAATTCTGGAGACTGCGCTGACCAAAGTATGTAATGCGTAACGAAACAGCTGGGACCTGTTCATACCTGCCATATTATGGGCATACAGAACCACATGCAAAAAATTGATGGGTCAAACACCTTTCAAGTTAGTCTATGGCACGAAAGCTATCATTCTGATGGAATACATCATACCCAATTTGTGAATAGTAGCACTTACAGGCATGACAGACCGTGAAGCCTTGGAAGAGAGGCTCACACAATTAGGAGAACTCGAGGAAGAACAGTTTCTGGCAAGATTCCATCAGCAGGTACAAAAACAGTGTGAGAAAGCCTGGCACGACTGCCATATCAAGTTGCACACCTTCAAGGTAAATGATTTAGTGCTGTTGTATGACAGCAAGTTCAAAAAATTTCCTCGAAAATTCAGAATGCACTGGTTGGGACCATATGTGGTAAAAGAGGTCACAGACGGAGGCGCGGTCTAGCTAATCAAACTTAATGGAGAACCTTTCCCAGGAAAAGTAAATGGTAGTCGCCTGTAGCCCTACACGGGTGGGCTGGCTGTCTAACTAACTGATCAAAGAATAGTCTTCATGACCCGAGAAGTCGGACAAGGGTGTGGGACTATAAACACAAGTACTAGAAGCCGGCACCAAAGAAGAGAATCAAGTCAGACGCAGATGATTCAGAAGCAGAAAGGGAGAAAATCCAGTCGACAGCAGAACGGTGCGTTGCGAACCTTCATGCCGCACAGGCCCAGTTGGATGGACTTCGCACAAAGATTGTCGCACCAGCAGAGTGACTTGGGACGAGTCACAATGATTTTGTTGGGGGCCTGTTGGGCAACAGATCCCCCCACAGCATGTTTTTGGGGCTTAAAGCCCGAGTTTTGGTCAATGTAATGTAAAGACTCTGCAAAATTTGGGCGCGGAGCGCGAAATTCTAGGATGAGTCATAGGGTTGTCCTCCCTAAAATAATGTAATTTAATGTAAAGTTGTGTCGACCTACCCATGGTCGATGGACCATGGGATTGTATAAATAGAAAGAGGCTCTAAGTGAAAAGATACTTTTCTAGTTTTGAACAAGAAAGTGATAGATAGATGCGAAGGCATGGTTAGAGGATAGAAGTGGATCTAAAGTGTATTGGATCATAGGAGTAGGAAGAGGCTCTGCAGCTGAGTGCATAGAGGCCTAGTAGATTCTACAGCTGAGTGCATAGACCCCTGTAGCTGAGTGTGCAGGGTGAAGTCAGGTCTGTATTGAACTGAACTTGAAAAGGATTATTAATATAGATAAGTTTGATTTGGCATATTGTGCATCTATTTCGTGGATCTATATTTTGATGTTATGTATTAATTGTATCTGCTTATTTATATGTGCGCACTTGATAAACATGGGTATTGTTGTGGGGAAAAATGCCTATTTAGGACGATCCTATCCACCTAAGGTGTGACAGTGCCTTAGCAACAAGCGAATACAGCTATCATGATTTCTTCCTTTATGAAATATGAAAGAGAGGAGATCGGCAGACTTACCGTTGTTTTTCGGTTGTCCCTCGAACTAGATCCTCTTCTCTTTGTGTATCCACAGCTACTTGCCTCCTCGCTCGATCAAGAGAACAGCTACTTGAATCCCACGAGATCACAAGAGAACAACTACCTGTGACAAGAGAACATCTACTTGCAACAAGAGAAGGACACAATACAAAGACAAATATACATATTCATAAATGATTCAGGATTAGAAGTAAATCAAATATACCAATGCAATCATACAAAATACACCAGCATATAGGAAAGAATCAAGATAACTTTATTGAAAGTAACAGGGTTCAGGAAGACATACAACCCATAGGGCTCCAACCCAGCATCTCCTTCCCAGCAGAATGGAATTCCTTCTTCAGCTCCTTTCAAAGCATAACACACCCAATATTTCTAGCCACAAACCAACAGCAATTCTTTGCAAATACCAAATTCCAGCCTCCCTGATCTCATGTAGAAGAGATCTATATATAGGGATATTGGAGAGAGGATGAGTCAGCTTGAGACTGGTGTGAGACTGACTAGTGTCCTCTCCCACTTTAGTTCTTAAGTCCACTTGGAGGTTCTTGCTTCCACTTGGAGATTTGGAACCTCTTACTCATCACCAGTCGAATTCCCTGATCCAAGTGTCATTTTGGAAGCTTCCTGGGCATTGACACCTTGAGAAATGACTCTGCCACTTGTCCAAACTCGCTCAGCGCAGGTAGCCTTCTTTGCAGTTGACATTCAACGCAGGTAGACAGTGGAGCAGTTGACATTCAGTGCAGATGCTCAGTGGAGCAGTTGACATGATCCAGAATTGCCTTGTTTTTGAGTGTTTTCAGGTGGAGAACTTTTGTGAATTGTTGTGGTTACTTGGCCTTGTTCCTCTAGGGGTAGGAACAACATGTTTAGGGACTTTGGATCCCTTGATTATTGACATTTCATGCTCAGTGATGCAAGTCACAAAAATGTCTATAACAGTTGCCCCCTAAAGTATGAGGCCGTTTATCGGGTGAAATGCTTTATCCAGGAGGGTCCGAAGTTCATCCATCTGCTGGGAGGAGACCTGTAATAAAATACAATACAATACATTATGATTCATATTGCTTTCATGATCTAGCTGAGGCGAGCATTCCCATGCTCAGCTTTATAAATTCATTTTGGTACATAGAACAGACGATCGTCTGATGTTAGACTTGATAATTTTTGTGAAATTATCATCCTTTGAGTAGGATGATTATCTGCTGCAATGATGTACATGTCAAATGTCTTTATTTTTCCTGAATATATATCGCAGCCCGGATGGATGAAACTAGATCCGGGGTCTTCAAACTCGTTCGATCTTCACTCTAAGTACAAGTCGATCCATGTGAGAATTGCGCTGAAGTTGAACATGGAAAGACATCGCTTGATTACCGGTCAATAATGTAAACCGTTAACAAGCGCGAGAGGAGTCACCGATAATGATAATGACCCTCAAGGTACTGCAGTACAATTCACGTGGTGTGAATAAAGGACTTGGTGTCGAACACCACGCGAAATCTTATGGTCGAAGGTCATTGATGTATACCTGTCGCCGGAAGTGAGAAACTTGCCACTGAGGCATGCAAGCTTCAAAGTACTGAAGGGTTTGTTCCTAGATCAACTCCTTGGATAATGAGCTGATGTCGACAAGGAGCGATCTATCAAAGGAGGGCCTTAATGAATCCCACATCAGTGAAACGGAACGGAGCTAATGATTTTAATGGAGGTGAAAACAATCGGTGACATATGATTCAGGGTGGCGGTCATGAATGGATGAAGGATAATGTATGGCAGTGGATGGGACCCGGTTGACTCTTTCTGAACGACTTCTCTTGAACATATGGCGACACTGATGCGATGGATCGGTAGCATTACCCCAAATATGGATGGTATGGCAAGACCATGGTGATGTGACCGGTGAATGAAACAACCCAACCCGAATGTGATACGGAGGAAAAGTGTCATGTTCAAGAGCGACCTGCTACCATCAAAGTTTTCTTGATTTTTCCCAATTTTTTCCCCAGTCATTGCTGACCAGTACCTCTTTATTTTTGTCAAGCTTGAGGAGGATAACATATGCTTGTTCTATAACCTACCCTTCGGGCAAGCCTATCACTATGTTTTAACGAGCTTAGCGATAGTGAAACTCGTTCTCGTCTAAAGACAAGTTTGTCGCTATTAATAATTTTAACGAGTCTAACGACAAGGATAACTCGGTCCTTTTCATTTTTAGAGAGTCTGAAAAGGTACATAAAGTTAACTCCAAAATTCCTTTTTCGTCATCTAATCCCTTAAGTCCGAAAAAGTATAAAACAATACAGAAGGGATGAGTTTTCGATAACTTTAACGAGCCGAATAAAACAAGCGCTCGACCTTTTTGTGCAATAATCCCTCAGGTCCAAAAAGATTAAAATCTAGAGGAGGGATAGCTCTTCCTGTCCTTTAACGAGCTGGAAGGCCAAAACTCGGCAATCTTTTCATATTTTACGAGTCAGCTGAAAATAGCTTAAAGAAGACTCGTCTTTTGAGGAACGAGTGATAAACAGGGATAGCAACTGATTCCAGGTACAGGTTGGAATTTGCCAATCACGGCAGTGTCACAAGGATGGCTAGGTGAAATCACTCTTCATAGCTATTCCTCAAAATGGGTAAACAATCATATGGGGGTGAACGATCGGCCAAATGAAAAGTGGAGGTGGCAGGTGCAAACATGACCAAGGCTTTTATGGCTGATAAGTTTACGATCACAGCGATTATTTACCGGGATAGGTTCATTTTTTATTTAAAAATGAGCTTAAACTCTGGAGGAAACATTGCTCACTGCTTATATTTATTTTTTAACGAGCATGAAGACCGCGTTAAAACTGCTCGGATATTGCGTTTATTTTTTAACGAGCATGAACTTTATGCTAAAACTGCTCGATTACCCAGTCTTTTGATAAGAGTGTCTCATCAAGATTCTATTTTTTATGGAGCTTCATCTCACTAAGCTCTGCTCCTGATCCTTTCTTTATGCAAGTTAGGAAACGACTAACCCAAAAAATAGATAAATAACCGCTCTTTGCTTGCACTCCAAAAGGTTTGCATGCCCCCAGGTATAAAACAGAGTTTCAAGGTTACCTCTACTTACCCTCCGCCAAAACATTTGTTTTAATCGAGAGAGGCTTACCTCTTTCAGGTTACCCAAAGATTGTCTCGTTACTCTTTCAAACAAAACACTTCCTCGGCAATGTCTACCGAAATAGACAAGGGTGAATGACCTTTGTCAAACACGTAACTTTGACAAAAGAATCTTATTCTAGAACAACCCCTCTTCCACCCACGGACGGGGTACGGACTAGTCATATTCTCCCGCGGAAACCTACACTATACCCAAAGTTTTCCTGCCGAAGCAAGCCAGGACGCATACCCCCTGGGTTCCAGTCATATCCTCCCGGATTACTCGCGCTCATCAGGAGGACGGACCATGGGTTGAGACACTTCTTGCATGAATAGACCATTTAGGGATGGTGCATGACTATTTGCGATGTGTGATCCGGGAAACGAAAGTTGGTCCACGAGCTTGACCATTCTTCCTTCATGCGGAAAACACATTACTCTAAAGAGCGAGGAGACTACAGCTCCCATGCAATATATATAGTCTCGTCCAAGGAGTAGGTTATAATCCAAGGGTCCTTGAATGACCATCATGTTCATTTGAACGGTCTTCCCTTTCAATGTTATAGGCACATTGGGGAGGATCCCTAAAGGTCGACTGGTTCCTTTATCAAAACCTGATAGATTTCTCATCTCAGGTAAGAGTGCTGGCGAACCAAGCGCTCTCCAAGCAATAGAGGAAAAGATACTCACAGATGCCCCCCCATCAATGATAGTGCCAGCCATTACCATTCTGTATATTTGACAAATAATTCTGAATGGCACACTGGCTGGCAACCGGGGTCTGCCTAGTTGGTTCCAATCAAAGGACACAACCAGGTTGCTTGGTGGTGGGACCGAATATAAGGCCGGATAGCGCTCTGATGAACTTCCTTCCTGCGACAAAGGAATGGTGGCATTGCCCCCTTGATCATCAGAGTCAGTGTTGATGAAGAGAACCTGGACGGTGTCGTCTGTATTCTCCTCTGTGATGGTGTCATTCGAAGGTGGAGCCTCTGAAGGCAAAACCGGGTCAATTGCCGTATCAACCTTTTGACTTTCGTCAGGCATGGATCCAGATGGTTCTTCTTCAATGACAGGTGCTTCGGCTGACCATCTAAGTGGCTCAGCCGGATTCTCAACTAGTGAGGGACTTGGCAGGAGTCTTTGATATCCAGGAGGAAGATTCGCTCGTAAAATCGGGCGATCTTCCAAAACTCTTTTTGCCTCGTCTAAGAAGGGACAACGGTGGATGGCGTGATCGCCTTCACATAGTCTGCAGGGAAATTTAACTTTCCCATTCTGTCCTAGAGCTTCACTCCCACTAGTTGACGGTGAGCAGTCGACATGGCTATCAGAGGTCGATGCTCCCGAATTGTGCAAATGGGGGGACCAGTCTCTTAGTATCCGTGGGATACAGGGATAATCTCTATGGAAGTGGTCTCCCCTGCATATGATGCATGGTGATTTAGGCCTTACAAGTGTGGTGTGTGGATTTTTGTTAGATGACATTTGTTTGCCCCCAGTCGCCTTAGGCTCCTTCTTCTTCTTTTCTTTCTTCTTCTTCTCCTTCTTCTCCTTAGGAACCCGATTTTTTGATCGGCCAGTTCCGTCAAGCGAAGAGGAAGGAGGGGAGGAAGATGAAGTGGAAGGCTGGGAGGCAACTCTTGTCTGATCTAACTGTTGACTCGACTGTTCAGGAGTGGTGGTGTTCTGAACGACATTGGTCGAAAAGAGCCAAACTGGTAGGCCAATTGTCAATCCTGGAAGCGACAATGTGGCCATGTGGGGCGCACCAACATATCCCCAAGAGGAGAAGGGACTAGGATTTCCACCCAAGGGAACTCCTTGGTTGGTGTGCTCCATCTTTTCAACCTAAAGATCAACACAGGATTAAAGGGTGATTGTTCCATTTAAAATAAATTGTTAACGACGCTTTAGACACAACTTGCTTTTTCAGTTTTAAAGAGTCGAGAAAAAGATAAAGATGACTCTAGTCTCCTTCGATGTTTTAACGAGCCTGAAGTGACAAATGCTCGGATGGACTTTTTCTGTTATAGAGTTTGAAAAAGGCCAAAAGAAACTGCTCTGGAGATCTAGGCAGAGGGTGTGCCAAACCTTTCGCAAAACCACAGAATACTTTTTACGGTACGGGTGGTCGATCTTCGTGAATGCTGTGTTCACTGCATTGCGATCAGTAGGGCGGCCGACACGGCTTCCTAAGGATAAAAGATATATGCCTATAGGGGTCTCCCAATATATACGTGACGGTACGTGGGAGCACAATCCGTATTAGTGCCACCGACTCTGAGGAGGAATCACCCACCTTCTTCGAGATTGACAGTCACTATGTTTAACGACGCCGGAACACGTCTCTAGCCTAGACCTCTATGTTGTGCATTATGTTACAAAGCGTTGTTAGGTTCATTCAGTTTATTTTAGGTTGATATTTTTAAAGTTTGCCTTTCAAGGTTCACCACGAGATGTATGATACAACTTCCTAAATGCAGTCTAAGATGATAAGCAAGCTTTACAATCTTTCAACTTTGAAAATCCTAGCTACTAAAGGAAAAGAGAGCGACTATCTTTTCTCAAAGAGCAATCAGCACACTCTAATGCACTTTCCCTAAATCCAACATGCAAACTTATCAAATGCAAAATGCACAATGCAGGTGTTTGTTTTCACTTTCTTAGTATAAATGCCTACAAAGAAAGCTTTTTGCACAACTTTGAATTTGCTTTTACAATGATCAAAATAAACAAGTTCACTTTCTTCGAAATCAACAAGGGTAGAAGAGATTACAATCACTTTGCGATTTTCGAAATAAAGACTCATTTTGATAGTTTGAAAAGAACAAATTCAAACCAATAAGCAAAGGTAAAACTATAATCAATCTGAACAAACAACCAATGAACTCTCTCCTAAGATCACTTTCAATTAGATCTGAATCAAAGGCTACAGAAAGACTACTTTACTCATGCAAAGGAAGACTGTAAATGACGCCACAAACACATAAAAACATTCACAATCTTTTTGTACAAAAATTGGGGCGGAATTCAGGCAAAGAAAAGGGTTATCAGACTAGCACCTATGCTGGTTAAAGGCTGCAAAAACAGAGATCAAAACAGGGCAAAAGAGGACAAAGAACCCCAGCTGCACAAGGCCACACTGGTTCAGCGCAGGTCCAACACTGTTAGTTTGACATTTAGCGCAGGTAGCCCCTTCGGGACCTGCGTTGAAATGCAGACTGCCTTCACAGTGCCTGCGCTGAAGAGAGAAACTCTCGTTTCCCTTGGTTTCTGGGTCATAAAATGCTCAAAAATCAACTGTTTCAGGCCAAATCAGAAACACAAGCAAGGTATAAACAGAGGGATGCTTTGATAGGGTACTAAAGACTATCACAAGGATCAATCAAATCATTTGTGGATCTAGTTTAGATCATAGACAAGTCCAACATACTGGATCAAAGCAGCAACTTTTACTTTGCATCCGGGAAAGATGCAGTTCAAGAGTTGTTGTCAAGTCTATGAAGTAAACAAATGACGGAAACACAAATGAAATGAATAAACAAGTTCTTCCCCAGCGGAGTCGCCAATTTGTTCTGGGGAAAAATGCCTATTTAGGACGATCCTATCCACCTAAGGTGTGACAGCGCCTTAGCAACAAGCGAATACAGCTATCATGATTTCTTCCTTTATGAAATATGAAAGAGAGGAGATCGGCAGACTTACCGTTGTTTTTCGGTTGTCCCTCGAACTAGATCCTCTTCTCTTTGTGTATCCACAGCTACTTGCCTCCTCGCTCGATCAATAGAACAGCTACTTGAATCCCACGAGATCACAAGAGAACAGCTACCTGTGACAAGAGAACAGCTACTTGCAACAAGAGAAGGACACAATACAAAGACAAATATACATATTCATAAATGATTCAGGATTAGAAGTAAATCAAATATAACAATGCAATCATACAAAATACACCAGCATATAGGAAAGAATCAAGATAGCTTTATTGAAAGTAATAGGGTCCAGGAAGAGATACAACCCATAGGGCTCCAACCCAGCATCTCCTTCCCAGCAGAATGGAATTCCTTCTTCAGCTCCTTTCAAAGAATAACACACCCAATATTTCTAGCCACAAACCAACAGCAATTCTTTGCAAATACCAAATTCCAGCCTCCCTGATCTCATGTAGAAGATATCTATATATAGGGATATTGGAGAGAGGATGAGTCAGCTTGAGACTGGTCTGAGACTGACTAGTGTCCTCTCCCACTTTAGTTCTTGAGTCCACTTGGAGGTTCTTGCTTCCACTTGGAGATTTGGAACCTCTTACTCATCACCAGTCGAATTCCCTGATCCAAGTGTCATTTTGGAAGCTTCCTGGGCATTGACACCTTGAGAAATGACTCTGCCACTTGTCCAAACTCGCTCAATGCAAGTAGCCTTCTTTGCAGTTGACATTCAACGCAGGTAGACAGTGGAGCAGTTGGAATTCAGTGCAGATGCTCAGTGGAGCAGTTGACATGATCCAGAATTGCCTTGTTTTTGAGTGTTTTCAGGTGGAGAACTTTTGTGAATTGCTGTGGTTACTTGGCCTTGTTCCTCTAGGGGTAGGAACAACATGTTTAGGGACTTTGGATCCCTTGATTATTGACATTTCATGCTCAGTGATGCAAGGCACAAAAATGTCTATAACAGGTATGAATGCTTATGTATGAAAAACTTCTAAGTAATTAGCAAACAGAACCTAAGTAAGGAATACTTGGGTAATTAAAACTGGTCGCGCTGTGGCTAGAGCTGCGCGAAGGCAGTACCACAGGACGCAAGGGGCTCGCTGGTGCACGTAGCCCAGTAAGCGCAAAGGTTGAATCACGTCCCTATCACCCCATATCAGACATCCCCAGGGTGCAGAAACCTAGTTCTAGCACCCTCCTATACTACTTCGGGTGAGACCTCAGTCCACGCTCCGCGCACTGTTGCAGAAAGGGCCAGTGGTACCGGGTTTTGCTTGGCTAAATCACTTCTGAACGTGGATCAGGCCCCACGTAGTCAACAACAACCATTTTGATAATATAAATTATATTTTGGTAAAAAGAAACATGTTGATGCATGGTGTGGGCCTTAGTCAACAAGAAGAGTCTATCTTGAAGAAAAATCCCAATTAAACTTCAATTTGTTTATAGCAGGGAATTGACCAAATTTTGGCTTAATGAAATGGAACATTAAAAATTTATCAATTATTATATTATAATCATTTTAGTTATACAAAATCTTTTTTATATTATTTCTCTCCTCTCTCATTTATCTAACGTCACTACATTGATTTTTTTTGGGGGTTCCCTTATTTACGAAAAAAACACACAATACAATGATGAAAAACTAACAAATACATTATAAATGTGAAAGTTTGAACTTAATGTTTAACCATTTTTACAAGTTTGTGTTGTCTTAAATATTATTTGTAGGTTGTACCACACTATCATGGGATGTATACAAATGGAGGGGTGTAATAAGCATTAGTTGTATACAAATGGCCTCACAAGGTAGACCTTCCAATCAGAGTCTAATCAACAATAGTTAACCTTATCCAATACTGCATCAACCATAAATTTTGGCCCTACTACATCAGAATTTTGGCCTTACTGCAGACCTACAATTTTGGCCCCTCCTGCAACTCAGAATCTTGCATGTGTGAACCATAAATAAGAGAAAATGGTCTTCTAAACTTCGCTAGGGTTCCTCTTTTCTTCGCTAGGGTTTTCTTCTTTTTCAAGTCTTCTTTCTTGCCTTCGCACTTCCTTCAATTGTAGATTGAACTCTTGATGATTTGATGCCACAATAGGTCAAATTGCACTTCATATTTTTATGTGATCGAATTCCCTTTATGATGTTGACTTGAATAGAGGGTTGGCTGACTTGGTGGAGGAGCCATAATTGACCAAATTACATAAAAATATATTTTCTTCTTTGATACAAAAAGCCCATTGAATGAGGGTCTATTATATGATTACAAGGACTATGATACATTGCACAACCCTAGAAGCACTCAATGGGTCCTTTGATCTAGAAACATAATCAAATGATCATGAAACCCATGCTTATAAATAATTTTTCTTTGAAAATAATTCCTTTTTTTCACAATTACATTATATCATGAGTTAGACAACAATTATGAGGATTGATACTAGTTACATTTTCAACACTCCCTCTTAATTAGGGAGGTATTCACAATTTTTAAACTGATACAAGGTTGGCCTCAATTTGAAATGTTCCAAGAAGAGTACAACAACATATGCAACGTTAGATCCCAAATTTCCAAGTTATCATATCAAAGATCCATGTGTCAAGACACTATTTCAAGGATCCTAGTGTCATCGTCAAGACACTAACTCAAGGATCCAAGTATCATTTCCAAGACACTAATTCAAGGATCTAAGATACTAACAGGGACTAAGATGTCATCAAGGAAACATGCCACTATAGGTACCATCAGGCTACAACTCTGGTATCAATCCAACATGATATAAATACCATATAGGACTCAAATCCAAGACACCAACCATCATAGGATCTAGGTATCATCAAGGTCAAACACTAAAATGAAGCTCCATAAGACCAAGATACCCTCGCACACCAGGATCTAGACATCATCAAGGCCAAACTATAACTAATATCTCAACACCAACCAAGCCAAGACATCCTCTTAAGTGCCATCATACAAAAAGTTTATGGTAATCATCTCTCCCTCTCAACCAAATCAGAGATATCCACCAATCCAAGCATGATTCATCAAATCTTCAAACTTATCAGGGAGATATCAACACATATGCTACCTTTTCATTCATCTGAACATATGGTAGCCTCACAACCTCAATCAATTCCAAATATCGGTTCTTATTATCAATATGCTAAAACAATTCTAGGGTCCTCAACCATTCTGATTTTGCTTAGTTTCATCATAGTATCCAAACAAATCTCGACAGGAGCTTTATTTTCCAATCTTCTCAAGCAGCACCAAAATCAGCCTCGGCACCTCTCAAAACAACCAAGTCTTCCTCATGAATAATCATCAATAGTGCTTCAGCCATTCTCTGATTCTTTTCCTTATCGATTTTCCAAGATCATGTTCTCTCTCTTAACTATGGTGGATATACACTTTTGTTCATCAATATCCCTCTCAACTTAGGGATATCAACAACTTATTCTTCTAGCTACAGAGGCTCTTTCTTTTGTATCATCGTGTCATCGGAGAACTTCAACCTTCCAAAACTTCATTCCTTCATATGGAAACAAGGTCATCATTTACTCATTAATGTAAACTTCAAAGTCATAAGGGTTCTTGCAGCTCCCTCTTTCCATCATTCTCATCATCATCATAAGGTCATCATCAAGTATGAGGTAGGCATACCTCTTTACAACTTCTTGCAAACTATGTGCCTACAAATCTCAACAAGTACAACTAGGCACACAAATATATATGTACAAGAGCATGAAATTAAGCCTTAGATTTTCAAAAACTAAACCTTTTTAGGGTTTCAATTGTACGAAAGCATTTATAGCGAGGGTTACAATTTTATTCCCTACACTCTTACAACAACCTTTGCTAGGTTTTAATCAAAAAGCTTAGATATTATTATCAAAACTTAGATATCAACAATTAAATCATGTTAGGGTTTCAACCATAACAAAAGTTGTTGGGAATCATGATTGTCGTTAGACCAAAACCCACAGGTGTTAGTCAATGATTGCATCACCAAAGATAAGGATCCACGAGAGGCGGTTAGTCCATGTCGCGAAATATGCGGGGAGCATTGGTTTATCCAATGTCCAACAATACCCCCCCCCCCAATGCAAGTCAGGTGTGTATCGAACTCGTGACCTACACTCTGATACCACTTATTGGGAATCATGATTTTCGTTAGACCAAAACCCACAAGTGTTAGTCAATGATCGCATCGCCAGAGATAAGGATCCATGAGAGGCGATTAGTCCATGTCCCAAAACACACAAGAAGCATTGGTTTATCCAGTGTCCAAAAAAAGAATCTATGGTTTCTCTTTTAAATCCTAGAATCTTATTTTGACTATTACTATGGTCTTCATCATAAACCCTAGATAATATCATCAAAACCTAAAAAGCTAGGGTTTTATCATATTTCCTAGATATCAACAAACCCTAAAAATAAAAAATATAGGGTTTTATCAAAGTGAACAAATAGAAAAAGATAATTACAAGGGTTGATTTAATCTTAGAAATCAATCACCCTTACAATATAATAATCTTCATTATTTTATAACAAAACACAAGACATGAGAGGGTTATAAAGCAAATTTTGAAGCCAAAATGATCATATTTTATTTTATGATAAGGACTTGCTACAAATCTTATGATTTTAAACATATCTTGAGTTTCTCTCTTTACAAACCTTGAAGGGCTTGAAAAATTTTGTCAAGTCTTCCTTTTGGAGGCTCCCTCTGAATCTAACTGATCAGGAGCTTAGTACCAAGTGTCGTAAAATGGTCAAAAATAAAAGTGCTCAGAACTGATTGGAACCTGAATGACCGGATAGAGCTCGTCTTCCTGATTCCGGCGCCATAAACGGTTTGAAAAACGGTCGTCGTATGAGAAAGTTATGCCAAAAACAAAATCGCCCAATAACCCTTCATTTTTGAATTTTTAAAAAAATTTAAAAAAAAATATTCCACGGAATATTCTTTGGAATATTCCGGAAAATATTTTTTTTGGGAAGCCAATCATAGGCCACCACGTGGCAGGCCCAGAGGCCGCCACGTGGCCCAAGGTGACGTCATCAAGGGTATGGGCGCATATTAAAATTTGTTGGTGGAATTGTGGTTTGAACCCACAACCAACTCTACACAAATGCCAAGCCTTACCAACACGCCACAGGGATGAGATTTGTCATATGGGCAGCATAAACTTAATTTGAACTTTGATTTGTGTTGGGCGGGGCCCAAATGGGGCCAGCCCCCCCATGCCATACGACCAGCGCCCAAAACCATGGGCCTAAACCCCCACCGCCCGGCGCGAAATCCAATGTTAACCGCCAACCGGATTTTTCGGTCACATGCAATTTTAACAACCAGTTAATGCCCGGTTCGTTTGGCGGAGATTCTGGCAGGAGCACCAAAAGTGGTGGGCCCGCCATATTTGGTGGGCCTGTCTGGACTTAACTACAGTTAGTTGGAGTTTTTCTAGGCGCAGACTGGAGAAACTTTAATTGGCCATAACTTTGGCTAGGAAAGGTGGTTTTGGACGAATTTTTTTTTTATTTTGGGTATTTTGGACCTTCTGAAGCCATTGGCATAGGTTTCACAGCCATATAAGGTCATTTGTAGGTGTTTTAGCTTCGTGGAAATTCCAGGAGCCAGCAGGGCCAAATCAGTTTGGGAGCTACATTGGGAATTGTAAAGCCAGTGAATGTGGAACGAAGGTCATTCCTGAAGGTTTTCAAAATTCTAAATCCATTTCTGCAGCTCGTTTTTCCTTTTGAGGCATTCTTATCATTGTTTAGCTTCAGGGAAGCTTTCAGGGCCACTAAGGCCATTTCAGTGTTGGAGCTGTTTGGGGGCTATGTTCATCCATTTTTGGTTATTCAAAAGCCTATGTCTGCTACTTTCGACCTTATGAGTCTAATGGCAGAGGTTTCAGAACCAATTGAGGTCATCTTCACCTCGAAATTCTCCATGCAAGTCTAAAGGGCCACCAGGGCCAATTGAGGAAAGTACTGTAAAAGGTACAAATTCACTGTTTAGTGTTTGGGAAAGAGCATGTTTAGCTAATTCCTATCTTTCGATTATGTATTTACAGTCAGATATGTCCTTTGAGACACCCATATTCTTGTATTAGCCTTTGTAGCAATTTTAATACAAGAGGACAAGCCTAGTTGGAGAGGCTTGGTCCAGCAGATGTAGCCCAAAAGGGGTGAACTGCTTTATCATTTTGATGTCTTTATTTGTTGAAGAGAAGATGCTAAACAAAAATGATATAAAGTTTTAAACAGCAAATAAATATAACTTGCATACACACATAATCACCTGTTCAGCTGCAGAAAGTTACTTGTCTTATTTCGCAAGACCTTAAACTTCAAGTATGCGTATGTCAAAGACTTCTAATTGTTTACTTTGTTATTTCTTTAGGCAGAGCCTGTAGAGGGCCAGGTAGCCTCTGGAACTCATCCTCTTTTTAGAGGTGACATGTCCGGTGAATGCCCCTACAGTCTATCTCTGTATAAGAAATAAGAAGTTTATACATTTTTAGAGGTCATTTGGAGTGTCTAGCTCACAGTTGAAATTATTGGAAATGGATACGTTGCACCCTTAAACAAGTACATTCCATTTTCAGATCACTAACCACAATCCTTTCTTCTTTAAAATATACCTGTAATTCTTTTTCCAGAGAAAAACACAAGGAAATTATTATAATCAAGCATAAAAATAAAGCTAAATATGTATAGGGGGAATCAACAAAATAATGAAAGAAATAAAGAATACTCCTTATATTTTGTGAAAAGGTGGAAGCTCCCTCTTGATATTACATCAATCTAGTTTTGTGAGGAATTTCTTCAACTTATCAAAACAACTCAAGAATTTTCTAACAAAACATATTAGATTTATAAACCCTATAAATCAAAAAGAAAGATTGATCCTAGTGTCAAACATAAGAGAAACTTTACAAGACCTAAAAACAATAACCTATAATATAAGCAAAGAATATACAAGGGATAATATCCTTAAAGACTTATTAGAATAAGTCTTTGACTTCAGAATCATCAGTTTTGGACTTATTTGGAGGATTATGATCAGTGGAAATTGTAGCTTGGTCTCTTTCTCTCTTCTTATTCTTAGGATTATTAGGACATTGATACTTATAATGTCCCATCTTGTGATAATGATAGCATTCTATTTTAGAAAGGTCAACCTTCCCATGATTTTTCTTTGACCCTTTAAACTTCTTATTTCCTCCTTTTTTCTTGAAATGAGCAAAACATGCATTTGAGGTATTTTATTCATATTCTTGTTTACCTACTATCAAGGAAAGACAAGTTTCTTCTTGAATATAGACAGACCACATTTCTTTGAAAGAGGGAGAATTTTTCCAACTAGTAATTCTAGCTACGAAGGTGTTGCCTTGTTGCAGCCTGACCCAAGTTCAGAGGTGATTTAGCCAAACAAATCTCGATACTACTGGCCCTTTCAGCAATAGTTCGCATAGCGCGGACTGAGGTCTCACCCGAAGTAGTGTGGGAGGGTTCTAGAACCAGGTTTCTGCACCCTAGAGATGTCTGATGAGTTGAAGTGTTCCGCGGTTCGACCCTGCACACACGTCGCTACGTGCACTTTCCCGTACCTCGCAACCCTACTCAAGGGTTGAACACTGCGCTTCTACATTATTACCCAAGACTTCACTGATATTCCACTATTAGTTTATTAACTTAGCCTACTTGCATGCTTTAAATTATACTTAACAATATAAACCATTCATACAGGTGCGGGAGTAAATAAACAGTATATTCGCAATTTATATCAAACATGCTTTAACCCAAGAATAGATACACAAATTGGTAATAAAACTTCTCTTTATTAATTTCTTCCTTAGTTACAGACTCAACTCCGCCTTGCACACTCAGTTGCAGGGGTCTGCGCACTCAGCTGTGAACTACTAGGCCTCTGCTGTAGAGCCTTCTCCTACTCTACGACCCAAAGACACACTTAGTCACTTAGACTCTTTATTTTCTCTCTTCTCTTGCTTTCCTATCTTTTACACTTAGAGCCTCACTCTATTTTTACAATCCCATGGTCCGCGGACCATGGGTAGGCCGACATTACATTACAAAACTAGGGCGAAAAACCCTGTGACTCTATCATACATTTCACGCTCCGCGCCAGCAATTTGCGGACCTTTACAACACCATTCAGTCAAAACTTAGGCTTTGAGCCCCAAAACATGCCTTCAAGGGATTCCATGCCCAACAGGCCTCCAACACAAACATCGTGACTCGCCCTCGAGTCACTCTGTCGGCACAGCGATGTTTACATGGAGTCCCTCCAATTGTTCTCGAACCGTGCTGAGGTCAGTAGCGCACTGAGGTGCTGCTTGCTGAATCTGCTGCATCCACTGGTCCGAGACTTCTGTATCTGAACTGCTTCCTTACATCTATACCGGTATCTGCTGCATGTGTTTATAGTCTCGCACCCTTGTCCGGATCCTTGGAGTGTGAAGATTGTGCTTCTGCCGGTTATTCAAATAATCGGCCCACCTGTGTATAGCTTTAAGCGACTGCCATTCACTTTGCCTGGGAAGGGTTCTCCATTTAGTATGACTAGCTAGATCGCGCCTCTGTCTGTGACCTCCTTAACCACGTATGGTCCTAGCCAATGCATTCTAAATTTTCCCGAAAATTTTTCAAACTTACTGTCATACAGCAGCACTAAGTCATTTACTTTGAAGGTGCACAACTTAATATGGCGATCGTGCCACGCCTTTTCACGCTGCTTTTGTACCTGCTAATGAAAAATAGCCAAGAATCATTCCTCCTCAAGTTCTTCCAATTGCGCGAGCCTTTATTCTAGAGCTTCACAGTTCGCCATTCCTGTGAGCGCTGCTATGCGCAGACTAGGTATGATATATTCCATTGCGGCATGACAACTTCCATGCTATAAACTAACCAAAAAGGTGTTTGTCCCATCAGTTTCTTGCTCGTTGTCCTATAAGCCCATAGTACTACAGGCACGCATAGGTCCCAATCACTTCACTGCGCGTTGCACACTTTGGTCAGTGCAGTCTCCAGTATTTTGTTGAATGCTTCTACTATCCCATTGGCTTGTGGGTGATATGGTGTGATTTTCTGATGATATACCTGGAACTCTTCTATGAGCGCGTTGATGGTTTTGTTCAGGAAATCATCTACCTCAGTCAACCCATCATACATAGAAAGATCTCTTACCTCTTTTGTCACGCAGCACAACGACCTTATCATCATGTTACAGTTGAGTGTGGTTACGTCGTGTAACCGATTCTGCCATCGTTCTATCTCCTCATCCAAATCTTAGGTGCAGGAGCTTTCGCACTCCCACAAAATCCTGTCATCTTCTGTTGGATTCACCCAATCCTACTCCTGTGTGGTTATCTTGTAGATACAGTCTAGATTGTCGTCGTTGTCACAGTCGTGCACTGGCTATGTGTAGCGCGATCCTTCTGTAGGGTCTAAAGGTACCACTACACGTAGTGACTTTTTCTCAAAAATCATCTTGCCCTTCTGTAGATTTATCACTACATTCATGTCAGTGGCCCACTCTATTCCCGGTCCCGAGTTGGTTGAGTTAAAGTTGCAGTTGAAGGAAATGTTGGACAAGGGATAAATTAGGCCCAGTGTATCACCTTGGGGCGTAGTGGTCTGGTTTGTGAGAAACAAAGATGGTACTCTTAGATTATGCATTGATTATAGGCATTTGAACAAAGTGACTATCAAGAATAGGTACCCTTTGCCAAGGATTTATGACTTGTTCGATTAGCTGAAGGGAGCAACAGTGTTCTTGAAGAGTGACTTGAGATTCAGATACCATCAGGTACACATCAAAGAAGAGGAAATTTACAAGACTATGTTCAATACTAGGTATGGGCATTACAAGTTTGTTGTTGTTCCATTTGTCTTAACTAATTCTCCAACTACTTTCATGTGTTTTATGAATAATGTGTTGCGTCCATATTTGGATAAGTTTGTTATTGTGTTTGTTACACAGTAATTTGTCACTGTCTCTCTGTCAGTCTCCCTACTGTGTCATGAAATCAAATCAATCATGCTCATGATCTCTAATCTGGCCAAATGACCCACTTTGCCAAAGTTTTTCCCATCATCGCGACTATTATTAAAATAACCGCGCTGACTGGCGCCTCATAGTGCAACGAATGCGCTGCCAGCGCGGAAGCACACGTGTTTTCCGCGCTGGTCAAATTTCATGAGCCAGCGCATCCTATGTTTGTATTGAGTCGCGCTGACACAACCTTCTCCGTTATTCAGATGCGATGTCAGCGCTCCAGTGCAGTTATACACCCGCGCTGATCCAGTTTGGGCGAGTTTGTTCTAACAGCCAGCCTTCCAGATGACTCCAGACCTGGTTGTTGGCCTTGTGAATGTCGCCCTCCCTTCTATGGCATGTTTGTTTTGTCATTTGAGCCACCTTCCTTGGAGATAAGCTCATCCTCCCACCATTCATGGAGACTCCTTCTCCTATTTAAGCCTCTACCATTGCCATGAGCAGCTAGTTTTTGATAGTTTTGGATAGTGTGGAATTCATAGTGCTTAGAGTGCTGCTGCTAGTAGGTAGTTGGTGTGACAAGTGTGGATTTGCTAGAGAGCTTAAGGAAGGTTGTGAGGATTGCTTGTGTGAGAGAGAGTTTTTGTCCTGGGAGATCTACCTCCAAGGGTGAATGCTTAAGAGACTTGCTGGCTGGACCCTCTTGAGAAGGACTCAACGTCAGAACTTTGGTTGTACCTTTCTCTGTTATTGATTAATAATAGATGACTACTGTTATGGTTCCATTCTCATTTGTCTTTGTAATGGTTAATGTGAATTACATCCTTTCTGACTGATGTATAATTGCATTTATTAGATTTCACACTTGTGTTTGTGTTTCTCTTCGTGTGTGCAGGTATCTATCTACGGAGATCGTGACCGGCCAAAGCGAAGGAGCGAGAACGACATCTCTTCATCAAACAATAGCGTTGGAATCCAAGTAGGTGTTTGTTACACAATAATTTGTCACTGTCTCCCTGTCAGTCTCCCTACTATGTCATGAATTCAAATCAATCATGCTCATGCTCTCTAATCTGGCCAAATGACCCACTTTGCCAAATTTTTTTCTATCAATGCGCCTTTTGGCCAAATAACCGCGCTGATGGGCGCTCCATAACAGACTGAATGCGCTGTCAGCGCGGAAGCACACATGTTTTCCGCGCTGATCAAATTTCATGAGCCAGCGCATTTGTTATTCATATCTGATCGCAGTGACATGACCTTCTTTGTTATTCAGCTGCGATGTCAGCGCTCCAGTGCAGTTATGGACCCGCGCTGATCCTGTTTGGGCGAGTTTGTTCTAACAGCTGGCCTTCCAGATGACTCTAGACCTGGTTGTTGGCCTTGTAAATGTCGCCCTACCTTCTATGGCATGTTTGTTTCGTCATTTGAGCCACCTTCCTTGGAGATAAGCTCATCCTCCCACCATTCATGGAGACTCCTTCTCCTATTTAAGCCTCTACCATTGCCATGAGCAGCGAGTTTTTTTTAGTTTTTGATAGTTTGGATAGTGTGGAATTCATAGTGCTTAGACTGCTGCTGCTAGTAGGTAGTTGGTGTGACAAGTGTGGATTTGTTAGAGGAAGCTTAAGGAAGGTTGTGTGTATTGTTTGTGTGAGAGAGAGCTTTGTTTTGGGAGAATCTACCTCCAAGGGTGAATGCTTAAGAGACTTGCTGGCTGGACCCTCTAGAGAAGGACTCAGCGTCAGAACTTTGGTTGTACCTTTCTCTGTTATTGATTAATAATAGATGACTACTGTTATGGTTCCATTCTCATTTTTCTTTGTAATGGTTAATGTGAATTACATCCTTTCTAACTGATGTATAATTTCTTTTATTAGATTTCACGCTTGTGTTTGTCTTCCTCTTCGTGTGTGCAGGTATCTATTCACGGAGATCGTGGAGGATCGTGACCGGCCAGAGCGAAGGAGCGAGAGCGGCATCTCTTCATCAAACAATAGCATTGGAATCCAAGTAGGTGTTCATTGCCTCTCTTTTATTTGCAATTAGGAACTTGCACAGCAGCATTGATTGATTGTTGCTAGACCCATTCTGGGCTAGTAGGGATCGCCTCTATCCGTAGAGGGGATTTACCTCTCCAACAATTTGGCGACTCCACTGGGGAGCTGGCCTTTGTCTCTTTTTGTTCATTCTTGTTTTTGAGTTTGACTGTTACTCTCTTGTCAAATATTGGGGATTAGTTCTCTGCTTTTAGACTTCCTGGTTAAGTCTGGGAGGTGTCTAAATTGTTTAAAGAGTTATTGCCTTGGTTTGGGAGCTTTTGGCTTGATTCTGCCTGTTTTTTGGCCTCAGCGCGGTTTATATCAAAACAGTCGCGCTGACAGCGCATAGCTGTTTCTTTGACTTCGTGGTCATCGCGTAATTACGCCTAACGGTCGCGGCGATCCTGGAAATCGGATCAACGCGGAAAAGATGTGTACATTCGCGATGTCAGCGCCACTTGGTATGCTTTTTACCCGCGCTGACCTTGGGTTGGTAGCTTAATTCCCGCGACGACTCCTGAAATCGGATCAGCGCGGGTGGTCTGTGTAAAAGTTGCGCTGACATCTCGGGTGGTCTGTGTAAAAATTGCGCTGACATTGTGATCACATTGTGATCATCTCGGGTGGTCTGTGTAAAAATTGCGTTGATTCCTGAAAAGTTGTTTTTATAACTTTATCTCCTGAATTCATCAATCTTTCTTATCCCCTGTTGTTTCTTGTCCCTCATTAGCTTGTTTTGATTGCTTTTGGTTAAGGGACGCTCTCTCTTTGATTTCATTCGAGTGAGTCTTGTGTTTTTTAGACCATGTGACCTAGCCCTTTAGAAGTTTCATCGAGAAACCATTTGCTTAGGTTACTTGTCTATTCAAGGTTCATCCACAACCCTCTTATTGATTTGCTTGAGGCTTTTTCACTGCTTGTTGCTGGTTGATTTTTAGTGTCGATTATTGAACCAATTTTTTATGTTGATTCGATTTCTTCACTACCAAGCATAGATCATAATTGTTTGGATCGATCAGTTCACACTTGCTTGTTTGTCTCTCAAATTTCATTTTAAGTGCATTGTGCCATTGGAAAAAGAAATCAAACTAATATCTTTTGCATTCAATAGTTAATGGGGAAAAGAGCATTTCGTTGATTTGTGTTCTCAAAAGAAAATTTTTTTTCATTTCTTTGCCATTAGATGCATTAGATTGCTTGATTGATTGGGTTCATTTTGTTTGATTGAAAACTCTTAACCCTCTCATAGTTATAATTCATCGAACGAAATGGTATTCTTTGGCATGTAGTTTGCATCTAAGCAATTGTGAGAGATCATACGGTAGGACCTGAAACCGAAACTTAATTCAAGATCAACCATAAAATAAACTGAATAAATCTAAAAACGCATTGGAACTTAACGCAAACATCTAGAGGTCTAGGTTAGAGACGTGTTCCGGCGTCTTTAAACATAGTCACTATTGTTTCACATTACAATTGGGTGATTCCTCCTTCTGTGACTCGATAGTGGTCTAACACGGACTGTTCTCCCACGTACCGTCGCGTATATAGGGAGACCCCACTAGGCTTTTATCCTTGATCCATAGGAAGCCGAGTCTACTGCCCCGCAAACCGTAACGCACCGAAAACAGCATTCGGGAAGATTGACTGCAGTACGGAAAGTCCTTGGTTCTCATACGAGTGCCAAGGTGTATAAGCAGTTTTACGGATTGCTTGGTAAACCCTTTGCCTAGAATCTCCAGAGCAGTCACTTCTGATCCTTTTCGGACTCCCTAAAAGAAAAGGTGCTAGTGAGCGTCTTGTCACTTCGTGCTCATTAAACATTCGAAGGAGACTAGAGTCATCTTTTTGTCCTTTTCTCGACTCTTAAAACATGAAAAGGTCAAGTTGTGTCTTTGCGTTTTAAAATTTATTTGGCCACGATTAACGTTACCTGGTTAGATCTTGTGTGCGTTAGCTTGAGTAGGTTTCTTTTTGTTTGCCATGGCAACTTTTTCGGGGTTCACCAACCCAAGTTCCCCTCCTGAGGGGAATCCTGGTCATTTCCCTCCTCTCGGGAATGTTGGTGCTCTTTATATGGCAACGTTATCCCTTCCGGGGTTAACTCTCGGGTTGCCTGTTTGGTTGTTTTCAACCTCTTTGGTCCCTGCCGTATCGGCTGCTAGTCCATCAGTCCCTCCACCTGAACAACATCATGTTGATCCTAAGGTGGACCTCTCCCCTTCTACGCCTACTTCTACGTCCTCATCTTCTACTTCGCCTAGTGAAAGTCTCGATTCGAGTAACCCGGTGGCTAAGAAGAAGAAGAAGAAGACAAAGAAGAAGAAGGCTCCCAAGGGAGAGGCTAGAAGTATAGCTCTTACTCTGAGTACACCTGAAGTCGGGCCACCTTCTGCTCCTCCGCGGAAGATCAAGTTTCCTTGTCGATTATGCAAGGAGGACCATCTTCTTTGCGATTGTCCTGGCATTCCCAAGGTACTAGAAGTATGGTCTCGCGATCTGGCCCGCCCCTCATCGTCCTCTGAAGCTCATGGCGATGCTACCTTATCAGTTGGGAATGGTAAGGGAAAAGGGAAGATTCGAATCCCCTGTAGACTTTGTGAAGGCAATCATCCCCTTCACCTTTGTCCACTCATGGATAAAGCCTCCAGTGTCTTGGAAAGTCTCCCAGCTCCGTCACCCCAACTCCCCGTTGGATATCAACGTCTTTCTGCAGCTGCAGATCATCCGCCTCCCGACAATGAGATTGGTTCACATTCTTCTCTTGTCCAGGCCCCTCTTCCCGAACCCGGCTGTGTCCAGCCTGCTCCAGACCAACCATTGGTCGGGGAGAGTGTCGACTTGAGTCCGCCGCTCGCTCACTCTGTTTCGGAAGAGAATCGCGCCCATGTTCTTCTCGTCTCTTCGGATTCTCCTAATTCCCAAAATGACTCTCCTAACCTAGCTGCGCCCGAAGGTTCTCCTTCGGTTCCTTTAGCACATGGGGGCAATCATACGATTCCCCCACCAAGTAGTCTAGTCGCTTCCTTTGATTGGAATCGCCTGATCGTCGATCGCCTTCCATCCCATATGCCTTTCCAAATCATAGTACATGCCTGTGCTAAGGCAGTACCTGGCACTGTCACTGATGAAGGGGCGTCTGTCAGTCTTATGCCGTACACTACTTGGCAAGCCTTAGGTTCCCCACAGCTTGGGCCAGTCACTCAGAATCTGTTGGCCTTCGACGGAGGAGCCTGTCCATCTCTAGGAGTTCTCCCGAAGTTCCCTATTACTTTGGGAGGCAAAACCGTCTATATAGACGTCTTGGTTACCCAAGGTGTTTTAGACTTTAGTCTTCTCCTTGGTCGCGACTATGTTTACGCCATGGGGGCCCTCGTTTCTTCGCTTTTCCGTGTGGTTTGCTTTCCACATCATGGAAGAATTGTGACTATCGATCAATTGTCATTCGTTAGTCCCCCAATGCCTCCTGCGCAGTTGTCGTCCCCTCCTAGTTTTTACCCACCAGTTGTATCTGCCCCACCGCGGATCAACTACGTGGCCACCTACCCCGTGCCTGTATCTAGTGATGACATCGTCGTGCATAGTGTCCTGGGGGCATTGGGCCCTGACTTCCAAGATGTTTCCCTTCCACCGGGAGTGACAATCTTGGAAGCCCCGACTTTCTATTCATTATGATGAAGTTCGGGTGGAGCATAGTTCCTTTCCGGTGTCAAGCTCCTTAAAAAATGAAACTAGGTATCGGAGCATAGTTCACTTTCCTATGTCAAGCTCCTTAAAAAATGAAACTTGGTATAGTGGAGCACAGTTCCTTGTCTTGTGTCAAGCTCGTTAAAAAATGAAACAAAGTGTCCGGAGCATAGTTCACTTTCCTATGTCAAGCTCCCTAAAAAATGAAATTGGGTCTGGTCCGAGGATAGTTTTGATCTTGTGGCGACCTCGTTAAAAAATGAAACAAATGTTATGAGGATAGTTCTTTTACTGTGTCAACCTCATTAAAAAATGAAACACCTCCCTTTCCAAATCGAGTCTTTTGATTAAGATCTCGTAAAATACAAGTCGAGTCTTTCATCGATCTCGAGAGTGAACCTTCATTCCATCCACTTTGTTGAATGCAATGAAGCTTGGGGGGGATGTACCTCGATTTGCGTCATTATGCTAGGGGGCATGCGAACTTATAACAAGCATAGTTTTTCGTTTCAAGCTTGTGTAAAAATGAAACCGAATCCAAGCAGAGTTCTCCATGGTTCAAGCTTGTGTAAAAATGAGCCCATACCCGATTTACATCTCGTGATTGCCATTTTTACCCGCTGAATTCTGCTAGATGAGCCTTGGTTGTTTCATTCCATTGCTACCATCTCTTTGGCCGATCATATGCTCTCACTTGGTTGTTTATCCTTTCCTGAGGAACTGCAGTGATGAGTGGTTTTATTAGCCAGCCTCTTGACCATTACATGTTTTGAGTAGTTCCACCATTACCGGAACCAGTTGCTACCCTTTATACCACTCGTTCCTCTAGGACGAGTCTCCTTTAAGCTCTTTTCTGACTCGTAAAAGATGAAACGATTGCTGAGTATTTTCCCTTTTTGACTCGTTAAAGAGAATAAAAATGGAGGTCTGCTTTCAGCTCTTTTCTGACCATTTAAAGATGAAAAGATTGCCGAGTCCCCCTTTCGGCTCGTTAAAAGGAACGAGAGGCGGTCGTTTTTAAAGCTCTTTTTTCTACCGTTTAACTTAAAAAGATCTTCGGGTGTTTGTCGTTTCGCACTCGTTATTGGCCCCAAAACGACGTACTTCCGATCGCTTTTTTACTTTTTCGGGTCGAAGTCACTATTCAGGAAAAGTACTCCTCGATCATACTGGTCGGGCGGTTCTTTCGAGCATTGTTTTATACTTTTTCGGGCTCGAGAGACACAACTTTACGAAAAAGGACCCCCCTGGAGTTTCCTTTTCTGTTGTCTTTTCAAACTCTCTAAACAAGAAAAGACGTCGAGTTCTTCCTTTGTCAGACTCGTTAAAACTTAATGACATCGGACATCGTCGAAATGACGCCTTCCCAAGCATATGCTATCCCCGTCAAGCTTGTCACCCAAAAATAATCGGGGTACCTGCCAGGAATGGTGGGGAAAATGGAATCATGATTATTGTCGTGCCGGCAGTATGTCGCTCTTGAACATGGCACTTGTCTGCATTCGTGTCTGGGTGGGGACATCTCATCTTGTTTTTACACTAGCCTCCGTGGGTTTGGGTTATCATGTTTGACCTCTCAGCTACTCATTGCCTCGTCACCATGACCTTTGATCCATTGGTGTTAAATACTGCCAAGTCCACTGTCGTGCCGCCAATATGTTCAAGAGAAGTTGACCTCTGCAAACTTACAACCTCCCTCTGATACCTCGCACAGAATATTTTATCCTTCTCTGTCTCGTGTCGATGATGTGGGAAACATCATGGCCCACCTTCGATCAAGGTTACCTCCTGTCGACTTCAGCTCATTATCCAGGAAAGTGACCTAGAGACTCCCTTCAGGTGCCTTAGAGCCTGCATGCCTCAATGGCAGGTTCTTCGTGTTCGACGTGAGGTTTTCATCATTGGCCTCCGATCGGATGATTCTGCAGGTGTTCGACACCAGCTCATTGATTCACACGCCGCGGATTGTACCTATAAGTACCTTGAGGACCATTGTCATTATTGTTGGTACCTCTCACGTCTGTTAACAGTTTTCACTATTGGCTAGTAATCAGACGATGTTCACGCATGTTCGACTTCAGCTCATGTATTCACATTCTTGGACTTGTACTTTGTTCGGGTTGGGATGGAGCGCAAGACCCTGGTTTTTGTCTGTTACGAACCAGGCTGCGATTTTGTGGATTATTATTACATGACTCATTGATGGATGGCTGCGCCCATACCTGAGTCTTTGGATGGCTGCGACCATACCTTTTTATCATCATGGTCTCTTCAGCTGGGTGGCTGCGTCCATACCACAGACCTTCTTCGTATGTCTTTTGGATGGCTGCGCCCATGCCTAGACTACATGTAATCGAGATATCAGTTGTACATACGTGCAGGTCCTTCCTGGTGGTGTTTTGGTTCAGCAGTTTTGTAAATAATTTCACCCCTCCCACTCTCTCGGGCTTCATGCTTTAGGGAGCATCTGTTACACAGTAATTTGTCATTGTCTCCCTGTCAGTCTCCCTACTATGTCATGAATTCAAATCAATCATGCTCATGCTCTCTAATCTGGCCAAATGACCCACTTTGCCAAAGTTTTTGCTATCAGCGCGCCTTTTGGCCAAATAACCGCGCTGATGGGCACTCCATAACAGACCGAATGCGCTGTCAGCGCGGAAGCACACATGTTTTCCGCGCTGATCAAATTTCATGAGCCAGCGCATTTGTTATTCATATCTGATCGCGCTGACATGACCTTCTTTGTTATTCAGCTACGATGTCAGCGCTCCAGTGCAGTTATGGACCCACGCTGATCCTGTTTGGGCGAGTTTGTTCTAACAGCCGGCCTTCCAGATGACTCTAGACCTGGTTGTTGGCCTTGTAAATGTCGCCCTACCTTCTATGGCATGTTTGTTTTGTCATTTGAGCCACCTTCCTTGGAGATAAGCTCATCCTCCCACCATTCATGGAGACTCCTTCTCCTATTTAAGCCTCTACCATTGCCATGAGCAGCGAGTTTTTTTTAGTTTTTGATAGTTTGGATAGTGTGGAATTCATAGTGCTTAGACTGCTGCTGCTAGTAGGTAGTTGGTGTGACAAGTGTGGATTTGTTAGAGGAAGCTTAAGGAAGGTTGTGAGTATTGTTTGTGTGAGAGAGAGCTTTGTTTTGGGAGAATCTACCTCCAAGGGTGAATTCTTAAGAGACTTGCTGGCTGGACCCTCTAGAGAAGGACTCAGCGTCAGAACTTTGGTTGTACCTTTCTCTGTTATTGATTAATAATAGATGACTACTGTTATGGTTCCATTCTCATTTGTCTTTGTAATGGTTAATGTGAATTACATCCTTTCTGACTGATGTATAATTGCTTTTATTAGATTTCACGCTTGTGTTTGTCTTCCTTTTCGTGTGTGCAGGTATCTATTCACGGAGATCGTGGAGGATCGTGACCGGCCAGAGCGAAGGAGCGAGAGCGGCATCTCTTCATCAAACAATAGCATTGGAATCCAAGTAGGTGTTCATTGCCTCTCTGTTATTTGCAATTAGAAACTTGCACAGTAGCATTGATTGATTGTTGCTAGACCCATTATGGGCTAGTAGGGATCACCTCTATCTGTAGAGGGGATTTACCTCTCTAATAGTGTTCATTGCCTATCTTTTATTTGCAATTAGGAACTTGCATAGTAGCATTGATTGATTGTTGCTAGACCCATTCTGGGCTAGTAGGGATCGCCTCTATCCGTAGAGGGGATTTACCTCTCCAACAATTTGGCGACTCCACTGGGGAGCTGGCCTTTGTCTCTTTTTGTTCATTCTTGTTTTGAGTTTGATTGTTACTCTCTTTTCCAAGATTGGGGATTAGTTCTCTGCTTTTAGACTTCCTGGTTCAATCTGGGAGGTGCCTTAATTGTCTAAAGGGTTATTGCCTTGGTTTGGGAGCTTTTGGCTTGATTGTGCCCGTTTTTTAGCCTCAGCGCGGTTTATATCGAAACAGTCGCGCTGACATCACATAGCTGTTTCTTTGACTTCGTGGTCATCGCGTAATTACGCCTAACAGTCACGACGATCCTGGAAATTGGATCAGCACGGAAAAGACGTGTACAGTCGCGATGTCAGTGCCACTTGGTATGATTTTTACCCTCGATGACCTTGGGTTGCTAGCTTAATTCCCGCGACGACTCCTGAAATCGGATCAGCGCGGGTGGTCTGTGTAAAAATTGCGTTGACATCTCGGGTGGTCTGTGTAAAAATTGCGCTGACATTGTGATCATCTCGGGTTCTCAGTGTGTAACTTGCGTTGATTCCGGAAAAGTTGTTTTTATAACTTTATCTCCTGAATTCATCAATCTTTCTTATCCCATGTTGTTTCTTGTCTCTCACTAGCTTGTTTTGATTACTTTTGGTTAGGGGCACTCTCTCTTTGATTTCATTCGAGTGAGTCTTGTGTTTTTTAGACCATGTGACCTAGCCCTTTAGAAGTTTCATCGAGAAACCATTTGCTTGGGTTACTTGTCTATTCAAGGTTCATCCACAACCCTCTTATTGATTTGCTTGAGGCTTTTTCACTGCTTGTTGCTGGTTGATTTTTAGTGTCGATTATTGAACCAATTTTTTTATGTTGATTCGATTTATTCACTACCAAGCATAGATCACAATTGTCTGGATCGATCAGTTCACACTTGCTTGTTTGCCTTCTTGAATTCACAAAAAAAAAATTGCATTCATTTAGCATACGAAAGTGAAAGTGCATTTGCATTACAAATTTTCATGTTTGAGAAATTGAAAAGCAAAATTTAGATCTTTCATTAGTAGTATTGATGCATCGTGAGATTAGTGTATTGATGCATTGTGTTTCTTAGTGTTTGCATTCGCTTGTCTTGGTTTGGGAACGATATTTCTACCCTCTCATAGTTAGAATTCATCGAACGAAATGGTATTCTTTGGCATGTAGTTTGCATCGAGGCAATTGTGAGAGATCACACGGTAGGACCTGAAACCGAAACTTAATTCAAAGATCAACCATAAAATAAACTGAATAAACCTAAAAACGCATTGGAACTTAACGCAAACATTTAGAGGTCTAGGCTAGAGACGTGTTCCGGCGTCTTTAAACATAGTCACTATTGTTTCACATTACGGTTGGGTGATTCCTCCTTTTGTGACTCGATAGTGGTCTAGCACGGACTTGAGCTCCCACGTACCGTCGCGTATATAGGGGAGACCCCACTAGGTTATCATCCTTTATCCACAGGAAGCCGTGTCTGCCACCTTACAAGCCGTAATGCACCGAACACAGCATTCGGGAAGATTGACTGCCGTACGGGAAGTCCTTGGTTTTCATATGACTGCCAAGGTGTATATGCAGTTTTACGGATTTTTTTGGTAAACCCTTTGCCTAGTCTCTCCAGAGTAGTCACTTTTGATCCTTTTCGGACTCCTTAAAAGAAAAGGCTCACTTGAGCAGTTTGTCACTTCGGGCTCACAAAACATTCGAAGGCGACTAGAGTCACCTTTTTCTCCTTTTCTCGACTCTTAAAACATGAAAAAGTCAAGTTGTGTCCTTGCGTCTTAAAATTTATTTGTCCGCGATTAACATTACCCGGTTAGATCTTGTGTGCGTTAGCTTGAGTAGGCTTCTTTTTGTTTGCCATGGCAAATTTTCCGGGGTTCACCAACCCGAGTTCCCCTCCTGACGGGAATCCTGGTCATTTCCCTCCTCTCGGGAATGTTGGTGCTCCTTATATGGCAACGTTATCCCTTCCGGGGTTAACTGTCGGGTTGCCTGTTTGGTTGTTTCCAACCTCTTTGGTCCCTGCCGTATCGGTTGCTAGTCCATCGGTCCCTCCACCTGAACAACATCATGTTGATCCTAAGGTGGATCTCTCCCCTTCGACGCCTACTTCTACGTCTTCCTCTTGTACTTCGCCTAGTGAAAGTCTCGATTTGAATAACCAGGTGGCTAAGAAGAAGAAGAAGAGGACCAAGAAGAAGAAGGCTCCCAAGGGAGAGGCTAGAAGTATAGCTCTTACTCCGAGTACACCTGAAGTCGGGCCACCTTCTGCTCCTCCGCGGAAGGTCAAGTTTCCTTGTCGATTATGCAAGGAGGACCATCTTCTTCGCGATTGTCCTGGCATTCCCAGGGTACTAGAAGTATGGTCTCACGATCTAGCCCGCCCCTCATCGTCCTCTGAAGCTCACGGCGATGCTACCTTATCAGTTGGGAATGGTAAGGGAAAAGGGAAGATTCGAATCCCCTGTAGACTTTGTGAAGGCAATCATCCCCTTCACCTTTGTCCACTCATGGATAAAGCCTCCGTTGTCTTGGAAGGTCTTACAGCTCCTTCACCCCAACTTCCCGTTGGTTATCAACGTCTCTCTGCAGCTGCAGATCGTTCCCCTGCTGACAAAGAGATTACTTCAAATTCTTCTCTTTTCCAGGCCCCTCTTCCCGAACCCGACTGTCCCCAGCCTGTTCCAAACCAACCATTGGTCGGGGAGAGTGTCGACTCGAGTCCGCCGCTCGCTCACCCTGTTTCGGAAGAGAATCACGCCCATGTTCTTTTCGTCTCTTCAGATTCTCCTGAGTCCCGAAATGACTCTCCTAACCCAGCTACTCCTGAAGATTCTCCTTCAGTTCCTTTAGCCCATGGAGGCAATCATATGATTCCCCCACCAAGTAGTCTGGTCGCTTCCTTTGATTGGAATTGCCTTATCGCCGGTCGCCTTCTATCCCATATGCCTTTCCAGATCACAGTACATGCCTGTGCTAAGGCAGTACCTGGCACTGTCTTGGATGAAGGGGCGTCTGTCAGTCTCATGCCGTACACTACTTGGCAAGCTTTAGGTTCCCCGCAACTTGGGCCAGTCACTCAAAATCTGTTGGCCTTCGACGGAGGAGCCTGTCCATCTCTAGGAGTTCTCCCGAAGTTCCCTATTACTTTGGGAGGCAAAACAGTCTATATAGACGTCTTGGTTACCCAAGGTGTTTTAGACTTTAGCCTTCTCCTTGGTCGCGACTATGTTTACGCCATGGGGGCCCTCGTTTCTTCGCTTTTCCGTGTGGTTTGTTTTCCACACGATGGAAGAATTGTGACTATCGATCAATTGTCGTTCGTTAGTCCCCCAATGCCTCCTACGCAGTTGTCGTCCCCTCCTAGTTTTTATCTACCAGTTGTATCTGCCCCACTGCAGATCAACTACGTGGCCACCTACCCCGTGCCTGTATCCAGTGATGACACCGTCGTGTATAGTGTCCTGGGGGCATTAGGTCCTGACTTCCAAGATGTGGTCCTTTCACCGGGAGTAACACTCTTGGAAGCACCGACTTCCTATTCATTATGATGCAGTTCGGTCGGAGCATAGTTCCTTTCCTATGTCAAGCTCCTTAAAAATGAAACTAGGCTTGGTTCGAGCATAGTCCCTGATCTTGTGTCAAGCTCGTTAAAAAAATGAAACAAGGGTTATGAGGATAGTTCTTTTACTGTGTCAACCTCATTAAAAAATGAAACACCTCCCTTTCCAAATTGAGTCTTTTGATTAAAGATCTCGTAAAATACGAGTCGAGTCTTTCATCGATCTCGAGAGTGAACCTTCATTCCATCCACTTTGTTGAATGCAATGAAGCTTGGGGGGCATGTACCTTGATTTGTGTCATTATGCTGGGGGCATGCGAGCTTATAACAAGCATAGTTTTTCGTTTCAAGCTTGTGTAAACATGAAACCGAATCCAAGCAAAGTTCTCCATGGTTCAAGCTTGTGTAAAAATGAACCCATACCTGATTTACATCTCGTGATTGCCATTTTTATCCGTTGAATTCTGCTAGATGAGCCTTGGTTGTTTCATTCCATTGCTACCATCTCTTTGGCCGATCATATGCTCTCACTTGGTTGTTTATCCTTTCCTGAGGAACCGCAGCGATGAGTGGTTTTATTAGCCAGCCTCTTGACCATTACATGTTTTGAGCAGTTCCACCATTGCCGGAACCAGTTGCTACCCTTTATACCACTCGTTCCTCTAGGATGAGTCACCTTTAAGCTCTTTTCTGACTCGTAAAATATGAAAAGATTGCCGAGTATTTTCCCTTTTTGACTCGTTAAAGAGAATAAAAATGGAGGTCTGCTTTTAGCTCTTTTCTGACCGTCTAAATATGAAAAGATTGCCGAGTTATTCCTCTTGACTCGTTAAACGTAAATAAGAGGCGGTCATCTTTAAACCCTTTTCCGACCGTGTAAAAACGAAAAGATCGTCGGACCCTTGTCGTTTCCGGTTCGTTAACGGTTACGAAGCGACGTGGTTTCGATCACTTTTTTACTTTTTCAGATCGAAATCACTACTCATGAAAAGTACTCCTCGATCGTAATGATCGGGCGGTTCTTTCGGGCATTGTTTTATACTTTTTCGGGCCCGAGAGACACAACTTTACGAAAGAGGACCCCCCTGGAGTTTTATTTTCCGTTGTCTTTTCAGACTCTCTAAACAGGAAAAGACACCGAGTTCTTCCTTTTTCAGACTCGTTAAAACTTATTGACATCGGACACCGTTGAAATGACGCTTTCCAAGCATATGCTATACCTGTCAAGCTTGTCGTCCAAAAATAATCGAGGTACCTGCCAGAAATGGTGGGGAAAATGGAACTGTAATAATTGTCGTGTCGGCAGTATGTCGCTCTTGAACATGGCACTAGTCTGCATTCGTGTCAGGGTGGGGATTTCTCATCTTGTTTTACGCTAGCCTCCGTGGGTTTGGGTTATCCTATTTGGCCTCTCATCTGCGCATTGCCTTGTCACCATGACCTCTACTCATTTGATGTCAGATACTGCCAAATCCACTTTCGTGCCGCCAATATGTTCAAGAGAAGTTGACCTCTGCAAAATTACAACCTCCCTCTGATACCTCACACAAAATATCTTGTCCTTCTCTGTCTCGTGTCGATGATGTGGGAAGCATTATGGCCCACCTTCGATCAAGGTTACTTCCTGTCGACTTCAGCTCATTATCCAGGAAGGTGACTTAGAGACTCCCTTCAGGTGCCTTAGAGCCTGCATGCCTCATTGGCAAGTTCTTCGTGTTTGACGTGAGGTTTTCATCATTGGCCTCCGATCGAATGAATCTGCAGGTGTTCGACACTAGCTCATTGATTCACACGCCGCGGATTGTACCTATAAGTACCTTGAGGACCATTGTCATTATTGGTGGTACCTCTCGCGTCTGTTAACAATTTTCATTATTTGCTAGTAATCAGACGATGTTCATGCATGTTCGACTTCAGCTCATGTATTCACATGCCTGGACTTGTACTTTGTTCGGGTTGGGATGGAGCGCAAGACCCTGGTTTTTGTCTGTTGCGAACCAGGCTGCGATTTTGTGGATTGTTATTACATGACTCATTGATGGATGGCTGCGCCCATACCTGAGTCTTTTGGGATGGCTGCGACCATACCTTCTTATCATCATGGTCTCTTCAGCTGGGTGGCTGCGTCCATACCACAGACCTTTTCGTATGTCTTTTGGGTGGCTGCGCCCATGCCTAGACTACATGTAATAGATTCTCAGAGATATCAGTTGTACATACGTGCAGATTCTTCCTGGTGGTGTCCCAGTTCAGCGAGTTTTGTAAAGCATTTCACCCCTCCCACTCTCGCGGGCTTCATGCTTTAGGGGGCATCTGTTACACAGTAATTTGTCATTGTCTCTCTATCAGTCTCCCTACTGTGTCATGAAATCAAATCAATCATGCTCATGCTCTCTAATCTGGCCAAATGACCCACTTTGCCAAAGTTTTTCCCATCATCGCAACTATTATTAGAATAACCGCGCTGACTGGCGCCTCATAGTGCAACGAATGCGCTGCCAGCGCGGAAGCACACGTGTTTTCCGCGCTGGTTGAATTTCATGAGCCAGCGCATCCTATGTTTGTATTGAGTCGCGCTGACACAACCTTCTCCGTTATTCAGATGCGATGTCAGCGCTCCAGTGCAGTTATACATCCGCGCTGATCCAGTTTGGGCAAGTTTGTTCTAACAGCTAGCCTTCCAGATGACTCCAGACCTGGTTGTTGGCCTTGTGAATGTCGCCCTCCCTTCTATGGCATGTTTGTTTTGTCATTTGAGCCACCTTCCTTGGAGATAAGCTCATCCTCCCACCATTCATGGACACTCCTTCTCCTATTTAAGCCTCTACCATAGCCATGAGCAGCTAGCTTTTGATAGTTTTGGATAGTGTGGAATTCATAGTGCTTAGAGTGCTGCTGCTAGTAGGTAGTTGGTGTGACAAGTGTGGATTTGCTAGAGAGCTTAAGGAAGGTTGTGAGGATTGCTTGTGTGAGAGAGAGTTTTTGTCCTAGGAGATCTACCTCCAAGGGTGAATGCTTAAGAGACTTGCTGGCTGGACCCTCTTGAGAAGGACTCAACATCAGAACTTTGGTTGTACCTTTCTCTGTTATTGATTAATAATAGATGACTACTGTTATGGTTCCATTCTCATTTGTCTTCGTAATGGTTAATGTGAATTACATCCTTTCTGACTGATGTATAATTGCATTTATTAGATTTCACACTTGTGTTTGTGTTTCTCTTCGTGTGTGCAGGTATCTATCTACGGAGATCGTGGAAGATCATGACCGGCCAAAGCGAAGGAGCGAGAACGACATCTCTTCATCAAACAATAGCATTGGAATCCAAGTAGGTGTTCATTGCCTATCTTTTATTTTCAATTAGGAACTTGCATAGTAGCATTGATTGGTTGTTGCTAGACCCATTCTGGGCTAGTAGGGATCGCCTCTATCCGTAGAGGGGATTTACCTCTCCAACAGTGTTCATTGATGATATACTGGTATATTCTAAAAATGAGGAAGAGCATGCCGAGCATTTAGCAGTAGAGTTGAGGTTGTTGAGGGAACATCAGTTGTATTCTAAGCTCAACAAGTGTAGTTTATTTCAGAGTGAGGTACACTACTTGGGACATGTTGTCTCCAAGGAGGGCATTGCAGTAGATCTAGAGAAGATAAGGGCCATCATGGAGTGGGTAGCTCCTAAGAATATGGATGAGATGAGATCTTCCATGGGTCTAGCAGGCTATTATAGTAGGTTCATCAAAAAATTCTTGCAGATTGCTTATCCCATCATATCATTGCAAAGGAAAGGTAAGAAGTTCGAATGGATAGAGGAGTAGGAGGCTAGCTTTGAGAAACTTAAGCAGTTGTTGACACATGCACTAGTGCTACAGATTGCAGATATGGACAAAGTGTTTGTGGTATGTATAGATGCTTGCAAGAGAGGACTTAGTGGAGTCCTTATGTAGGATGGACAAGTGGTATGTTATGTGTCCCAAAAACTAAACGAGCACGAGAAAAACTACCTGAGACATGATCTTGAGTTAGAAACGATCATACATGTATTGAAGATGTGGAGACACTATTTTCTTGGCAAGAGGTTTGTACTTATGAGTGATCACATTTGGTTGAGGTATTTTTTTGACCAACCAAATCTGAACACCAAGCATGCTAGATGGTTGGCCATGATCAACGAGTATGATTTTGAGATCAGGTACATGAAAGGTAAAGAGAACACGGTGGAATATGCTCTCAACAGATGGGTATAGGTATATCACTTGGCAACTATAAGTTCCTATGGGATGGACTTACAAGAGAGGATCTTGCAGGCAGGCCAGCAGGAAGTCAAGTATATGGATATTGTGCACAAGTTGGAGCAAGATGTTGGTACAGGTACAGGTGCAGGTGCACAAGGTATGGATTATTGTCTTATAGTAGATGGATTGGCTAGGTTCCGAGAAAGGATATATGTACCAGATAGCATTGAGCTGAAGAAGGTGTCTTGATGGATTTTAATGTGAAACCTTATTCAGGTCACCTAGGTTATTAGAAGACATTGACAACACTGAAGAGATATTATTATTAACCAGATTTGAAGAGGGATGTAGCAGAGTTTGTGGCGAGGGTTTCGACTGTCAGCGAGTGAAAGCAGAGTGTAAACATCCAGGTGGACTGCTACAACCGATTGCAATTCCAGAGTGGAAATGTGAGGCCATTTCCATGAATTTCATCACAGGTCCGAATATAGTGAAACAACATGATTCCATTATGGCCATTGTGTACAGATTAAGAAAGGTTTCACACTTCATTCCGGTGAAGTATATGTTCTCAACTAGTGATGTGGCATATGTATTCATCAGAGATGTGGTTAGTGTTATAGAAATTTTTGGGCACTGCAACCCAAATCATAAATGTCCATAAACCAAGGGTTCCTAAGTCCCTAAAGGTGTTGTTCCAACCCCTAAAAGAACAAGGTCAACTGATTACAGCATCTCCTAGAAGTTCTCCATGAAAAACTACTCAGAACTGGTCAAAACTGGACCATTTCACCTGCTCCATGGTCAAAGTGCGTTGCATCCCACTTGAATACACACAGTAGGTGCGATGCATGTTGAAAAGCCCTTCTATGGGGTGCGATGGGTGAGAGTGGACAAATGGCAAGGTCAATCCGCAAGGTGGAGGATCATGGAATCTTCCAGGAACTTCTCCTGTGACACTTTCCTCTCTGCATTCGCCCAGGGATGAGTAAGAGATCATCAATCTCCAAGTGGAATCAAGAACTATCAGAGAGAGGACACTAATCAAATCTCAGAAGCTGACTCACCTCCCTTGCAAACATCTATATATGGATCCCTCATCCCAGAGATCCAGAGGCTGGAATTTTGTATCTTGTAAGGAAGTGTTGTTGGTTTCTTGGTGCAATATCATAGTGTTGGGTGATCTAAGCTTTTCATGAGGTGAAGAAGGGCTTTCTTGCTGAGAGGATGATGCTGGGTCAGAACAATTGGTTGTAATCCTCTTTGCTCTTTCTTGATTATCAATAAATCTATTCAAGTTTTCCTCCACATTCTTGTATGATTGATATTATATGCATTTGTGTGGTCAATATATATCTGGTCCTATATTGTTTATGATAATATATCTATGTTCTTGGATAGTGCTATGCTGCTTTGATTCTACAGGTGCTCTTTGAAGCTCGGTAGACGAGGAAGCAGGTGGCGAGGACCTATCAGAAGGGAGAGGAATCGAGCAAGGAACCAAGTGCAAGACAGAGGTTGGTCTCCTTATTCCCCTCTTATATATTTCTCATAAAGGAAAACGAAAGTAGTTTTTAGTTTGTTTGTTTCTAAGGTAGCTACCAGCCTTAGTGGGACTAGCAGCTCTGCATAGACACTAGTTTTCCCGATAACAGTTAGGTTGCATGGTGTTCTGAAGAAGATTGTATTAGATAGGGATGCGAAGTTTACTTCCAAATTTTGGAAGGAGTTATTTGTAGGAGCACAACTTATCATCCGTAGACAGATGGAAAGACGTAGAGGGTCAACAGGATATTGGAGGACATGTTGAGAATGTATGTGATGAATCAGAAGTGGAAGTGGGAAGAGTATCTTCCTTTGGTAGAGTTCGCATACAACAACAGTTATCATGAGTCATTGAGGATGAGTCCTTTCTATGAATTGTTTGGGAGGAGTTGTAACACTCCTATCAGCTGGAGTGATCCGGTTAGAAGGGTCTTGATTGGACCAGAGATGGTGGCAGACATGGAACATGAAATTAAGGTATTCAAGAAGAATCTAAAGGCAACACATGATAGGTAGAAGAGTTATGAAGATAGGAACATGTTTTTAAAGGAGTTCCAGGTTAGCGAATAGGTGTACTTGCGTATCAAATCGAAGAAGAGCTCCTTACATATTGAATATTGTGCCAAGATGGCACCACAGTTTTGTGGACCCTTCAAAATTGTTGAGAGGATTGGGCCAGTAGCCTATCAACTTACACTACCTCCGACAATGAAAGTCCATGATGTGTTCAATGTGTCTTTGCTTAAGAAGTATGTTAAGGATGTTGATCATGTGATTGACGAGTCTGTATTGCAGGCGGAACCCGATGGAGAATTCCAGCTGGAGCCTGAGTGTATATTGCAGAAAAAGGTGCTCAGGCTTCGGAACCAAGAAATCGAGCAATTTAAAGTGCAATGGAAGCACTTTGGGTCCGATGAAGCTAAATGGGAGATGGAAGATTAGATGTGGGCTATGTATCCTTCCTTGTTTATTGGTTGAGGCAAGTTCGATATGGTGGTTTGGTATATGCTTTATGGTTGTTTGGTATATGCTTTATGTTGGTTTGATATGTGCTTTATGGTGGTTCGGTATATGTTTTATGGTGGTTGATATATGCTTTATGATGTTTTGGTATATGACATATGATGTTTTGATATATGCTTAGATATGGTGTTTAGTATATTTTTTAATATATGTTTTGGTGTATGATTTGGTATATCCTTTTGATATATATTTTGATGATATTGCTATATGTACATATGTGTATGGATGTAAATACTGCCATGAGCTATGTTATAAAGATCCAATATGTGGTATGGGTGTCATGTTATTATGATTATCTTGTCATATTACTATGCTATAATGTGGTTACGTTATCATGTTGTTATGATGTCATGTGGGTTGGAACTCAATAGGATGATCATTGTAAATATCGTAATGAGTTGTGTTATAAAGCTCCACTATGCGGTATGTTGTAATGTTGTCATGATGTTTGTTTTCAACATATCGTTCATTGTAAATACTACATCGAGTTGTGTTCTAAAGCCCCATGAGCAGTATGTATTCTTTGAGTAGGTCACCGAGGTATATGTGCGATTGAACACCGAGGACGGTGTCCCCCAAGGGGTAGGGTTCTGTGACAACCCTAGTAAAAATTCCATGTAATAAAAGTTAAAAACAATAACCATGGTTGATTGGACACTTATTTTGAGCTTAATGTTGGCCAAGGCATCGTAGGGGGTGTTCATCTGGTTGTTTATGGCTAAGGAAGTTGGAAAAGGCAATGACTAAGGCTTTGGGAAGGAAAAAGAACATTTTTGGCACATTTACTTATGAAAATAATGGTAATTAGAAGAAAAAGGAGATGAAAGGTCACAAGTTGCATGTGAGGAGGAAAATGAAGGAAAACAATGGAAAATGAAGAAAATAGAGGCCTCATTCATAAAAAGGCTTATGAGGATCAGTTGGTAACCTTTTGTCAGTTGAGTTTTGGAGCTCTCTCTCTCTCTCTCTCTCTCTCTTGAACACTTAGAGCTTCTTGGAGCAAGAAAAGAAAAGAAGGAAAGAGGAATCAAAGATCTAGCAGGGAAAGGCAGGATCAAGCAGCTACAACATGCTTCATTGCAGGTATCGACTTGCATGTGTATTTTCCTTGCTATATTTGGCATGCATGGGATTGCATGTGTTTCATTTCTACCATTGCATGGGTTTTGTTAGTTGTGACAATATTTTCAGCCTAGCCTTTTCATTTCCTGATAGCTTTGATGAGATGTGTTCTCTCATTTAGTTTATGTGGGATGGCCAAATTGGATTCGAAGTTGAGTGGGGTGGATCTCTGAATTGAAAATCACATGGTCTAGTGGTCCCTGAACCAGACTGAGGATCATGAAGCCATTGGCCTAGTAACCCCTGAACCGCACTGTGGGTTGTGGTAAAGCCAAATTGTATGCCTCGGTAGGCCTAGGAATCCTTTCTGGTGATAGGCAGGATATATGTTAAGGCCAAGAGGTGGATTTTCTCTCCGTTGGGCCTAGTGGTCCCAGGATGGGATGCACGATAAAGCCTGGAGAGTATGTATCGGTGTAGGTCGTAGTGATCCTTGGATCAGATTGTGGATGCACGGTAAAGCCTAAGAGACTAGGAGCCACTCAAATTCCTCATGGTGTAGGCGGAGAACTCTGGTGGAAACCATGTTGATTGGTGTGTTCTATGAGTCCCACATTCGTGCTAGGAATATGGAATGGGGGTGATTGGCTGAAGAGAGACTTGGCTCAGGAAATCTATGGTTGGGTGGAACGTGGCAGTCTCATCCCTGGTTGGTTATTTGCATTTATTAATAATAAATTTATCCCTTGATTTCCATGTACAAATGTATTGATGTATATGTGGATTTTGATGGCTGATATGTTTATGGTAATTATGTTCCTATTATGCTGGTTATATGTATATTTTATGACAACAACTATGTATGGATCTCAGCATGTTTTTACTTGTAAATGAATGGATAGTGTATCTATGGCCTAATATATGATAATGCAGCAAATGACCTGAGGGAATAGTGGTTCATAGTGATTCTTAGATAAGTATGAGATAGCTACACTTAATTATGTTGTTTACACATGTAGGTTACATGTTGATGATATGTTTGACGAAATGCCTGTCATGGCTAGTAGGGGTCTGTTTATGGTCTTCTTTAGTTTATTTCTTTTGCATCATTGTTTACCTATATTTTCACTGATTCTAAGCTAGCACTCCATTCTGGGGAGTGGCCTAGGATCTAGGCCTGAAAAAAGTGGCTTAAATCCTGGGGTCATTGGCACAAAACCGGTAATTTTGGTCTTTAGTCACTGGTAGGCAAGCCGTGCGAGCGAATTTAGGTTGTTGGTTGCTCCCTTGCTCATAGAATGAGAGCGACTATGGAATAAGAGATCGAGAACAACAGTGAGACCCAAGGACATGATGCCTGAGTGGCTGACTTGTCTCCTGAGGGTTCTATTGATGATGTTGGATGACTGTGTGTGATGTTTTGTTGATTCCACTTCCTTAAGGTCACATAGGAGGTCAAATATGATCATAGTAGCCTCTCATCTCATGTTTACCCTGGTTGGCATGGTTACTTGGGTGGATGTGGGAGGAGGGTGTTACATATAGTCAAATTAGGGGTATTGTTTACTATGCCACGAACACGTGTGAGAGGTTCATTGAGTGAAGCCCTCATAAATTTTATTTAAGTTCAAATTTACAGAGAAATTTAATAGTCATCTAATGAAATCCAGGTCTCTCTAACTTCATGTGTAAATGTATGGTGATCCCATCATAACATATCCACATTAATTAGGGATGTGATTGACGTAGAATCAAAATAAGTTATTGAAAGGCTCTAGCAGAGTGGAACTTTAATCCCAATTACATGCATTTTTTGTTGACCCTGCGAAGAACTGCACATAGTTATTATTATTGGAGGAAGTTTTGTTCTCGTGACTACTTCTACAGGTTTGGAATACGAGTTCACCTATCATGGTTTGGTCATGGACGTTGTCCGACGACTTTGATAGTTTCGTACTAAAAGACGTGGCAGTAGTACTTCTTTCTCCATTTGAAAATCCCAAAGCTCCTTGACGGTAGAGTGAATCTTGTTGTTGAAAATAAGGGCAGGTCTTAAAATTCTCATGACTCTTTCTGTTACTATCCTTGGTTGTTGTAAGCATATACATACATACTTTATCGCCATGGTTTTTCCTTCTAATGACATCCCATGGAGTCCATTGGTGCAACAAGTACAGCTAGTTAAAGGCACTAGGGTATATAATGAAGGACGAAATGCATTAAGAATTCATGTGCTTTCCATAATGAAACAAAAACCAACTTCTTCTTCTTCTTCTTCTTTTTTTTTTTTTTTTTTTTTTGAATTCATGTGCTTTCCATAATGAAACAAAAACCAACTTCTTCTTCTTCTTCTTCTTCTTTTTTTTTTTTTTTTTTTTTTTTTTTTGTGGTTCACGGGGCACCAGAGGTGAGCCGCTACGTCCACGTAGATAATCGGGCAGCTCCACCCGAAGGGAACTGCCGTTCGGCCATATCGGGCCTAACCCCGAGGGCGTCGAGGAGATTTGACCCCGTCACCTCCCAAACCGGGAGAGTACTATCAACGAGAACTCGACCATTTGAGCTATCCCTCGGGGCAACAAAAACCAACTTGTGCTTAAATAAATTTAGATTAACATTACGCGTATTGAATACATAAGATCAAATTTTGTTATTTAATGCATATTCTTGTACTATTTGATGCATATGCTTTTCCCCTCAATTTTGTTATTTTCAACGCCAACAGATACACACATAATTTAACACTGAGATTTGCAATAATTATCGATATTGTAAGCTATCCTACTATTATTCTTTGTTGACATATCTAGTGTCGCACATATCTCATGTCAATTCCATTCCAAATTGATTACAATGACACACTTCACTGATTTAACTTGCGAGCATGAATTCAATACATTCAATACTCCCTTCCCAATAGGCTCAACAATATCTTCATATCTGGGAAACTGTTTTGAAAAAGATATTATAAGATATGAAGTCCAAATTCTTAGCGAAGCATTAAAATGTTGTTTAAATGGAATTTTAAATTATTAATTACTTCATTAGAGACATCAATGAAATTCATAGGAGTGGCCACGTGAAACACTCTTTCATAGGTTTCGACTTGGGGGTTGAACATTATCCATAGCAATAATGAAGGAGTGTGGAGGTTCGTTTGAGTGCAGAGAGTGAGTGTGGAGAATTTGATTATGCGAGAGTGCGGAGGCTTTTTTTGAGTGTGGAAAGGTTGATTGTGCGGGAGTGCAGAGAAATGTGTTTTCTCTACACTCTCGCACTGTCAACTTCTCCACACTCAAATGAAGCTCCACACTCCCACACGTGTTTTGAGAGAAAATATACCATTTCAGTATTGAAGAATAAACCCATTGGCATGTGTTTTATTTAAACTAGGTATGACACACACAGGGAAATATATTTATTTGAATGTGAGAGATAAAGTGCCCACGGTAAGGAAGTTTGGTTAAAAATAATACTTATATGTTAATTTTCATGAAATACCCATACTTGTTAGCAAAACATTTTGTATTATATATTTCTAGCTCCCCACTTATCACATTTTGGACAATTTGGAGGAATCACAAAGCAATTGTTTACTCCTGGATTCCAATTTATAAGGAGAAAAATTAGACGTATAATTTCATTGTGTTATAGTTTGAAAATAGTTAAAACTAACACAAACTAGTTTAAATGTGATTCAAGAATAGTCCCTCATGCTATGGTATGGTGTTTGAGATAGACTGTTGTTGCGCAAATGATGCAGGTTAAAATATTAGTTGGCATATCACATGAATTTGAAGACAAAAGAGTGTAAAATTTATATCAATAATGTGTTGTGAATGTGCCTAAGAGTATCATATAGCATCAAGTAAATTACATGTTCGAATATAGATGCCCATTGTTCTAAATAATAATACTGATTTTCTCAAAGATTTCATATATGAAATAATGAAAATTACAAGTAACTTCAACTACGTTGTAGCTTCCATCAAACAACTTCGACACATCCAACGTTCACTTCGGCACAGAGTGGGGTTTCTCCTTCTTAAGAGATTGGCTCTTCATTTTAGTTTTAGTTGGTTTTTGAGCATCCATTCTTTGTTTCAATGGCCAATACACAATCGTTGTGGATGTTCAATGGAACTGTGAATAAGCGAGGCACTCTGAAGAAAAAAAAAATAAAAAAATTGCAAGGCAAAGCATGTGGGTACAGATGATCACTTGTAATTGTGGCATTTCACACTAGAATCAACTATCATTGATTATGTAGAGAAGCTAAGTGGAGATAAGTTTATTGTGCGGGAGTGCAGAGAAATGTGTTTTCTCTGCGATCCCGAACAACTAAATTCTCCGCACTCAAACGGACATGGTATATTTTTTTCAGAACATGTGCGAGAATGTGGATAATTTGATTATGTGAGAGTGCAAAGAAAAAATATTTCTCCACACTCCTGCACAATCAACTTCTTTGCACTTAGGCACCTTGACAAGTCATAAATCTCTAGTTTAACATGAAAATACATGAGGGTTAATATGTGAGGGGTTATTTGTCAAAAATATAAAATGAATTTTTCCTTTGTCAAGTGAGGAAATTATTGTTTGAGTAACATGAAAAGATGTGAGGGTTTCCTTATCAAACATATAAAATGATTTTTTCTCAACTATTAGTTAAATAATTTTAGTTTAAATTTTATTTTATTAATAAGATATGGAAATTTAAATAAGTGAAGATAATTCATCTACATTGCAACTTCTTTCAAACAAATTTGACACATTCGGCTTCTGCTTCGACACAATTTGGGGTTTCTCCTGCTTGAGAGGTTGGCTCTTCGTTTTAGTTTTAGTGGAATTTGGAGCATTAATGGTTTGTTTCAATGGCCAAAACACAAGCATTGTGGATGTTCGATGGAACTGTGAATAATCGAGGCATTGAGAAAAGATAACAAACAAATGCAAGGTAGAGCATGTGGACACAAATGATGGCTAGTAATTGTGGCATTTCACACTAGAAGACATTGTCATTAATGAGTGGATAAAAAATTGTTTTCTCTGGACTCGCACACAATCAACTTTGTAACAACCCTGGTTAAAAATCCATGTAAAAAAATATAAGACCAAGGTCATGGGACATGTATTATGTAGTATATCTAGGGGGGATAATATGGGGTACAAAGGGAGGTACATACCATGGGTCTCTAAATACCATACATCCAATACCATGGGCTTATCACATTATTTCCTAACTACTTGTGGTCCCTTGCATAATGCAGGTTAACCACTTTATTTATTAATTATGGCCCATTTATTTATCATCCTTACATTATTCTCTTGGGTACCTCCCTCTGTACCCCATATTATCCCCCCTAGGTATACTACATTAGATGAGTTCAGGCTACAAGCCCTCCTACACACAGAGGTAATCCAATTACAGAGGAAGATTTGGCAAGAAAAACACATGAGTGAGAAGACTTTTCAAGAAGGAGATTTGACCCTGTTGTATGATTCTAGATTCAAGGATTTCAAGGGGAAGTTAATGACAAGATGGATAGGTACATATCTAGTATAGAAATGTCACAAGAGTGGGTTTGTCTAGATTATAACCATTGATGAGGAAGGTATTCCCCTACTTGTAAATGGCTATAGGTTGAAGTTGTATAAAAGACCTCTGTCCAAGGAAGAGTTTGTCAGTTCAGTCAGTAGAGAATTGAATGTGATTGGGAGGCTCACAACCTTAGTCCATAAAATTAATATAAAAAATAAATAAAAAATAAAATAAGAGGGCCAAGATGAAAACCTCCATGAGGTATCTGGGGCAAACTCTAGGGTTGAAAACCTCTCTGAGGCAGCCCATGAGCAAGAAAAAAAGAATAAAAGAAAATAAAAGATGAAAATATCCCCAAGTGAAAACCTCTTCTGAGGCCCCTAGGGCAGGCATGCAGGTTGAGAAACTCTACAGAGGAAGCTTACATGTCTAAAAAAAGCAAGAGAAAAAGAGAAAAGAAAAACACAAGGAAGGATTTCTTACACTACTTGTGCTAACATCTCTCTTTTGTAGGACTCCAGACAACCAACAAAACCATGAATATATGACAAATTATATAAGTGCATTCCTCCATTTTTCAAGCCACCCATTGCATTTCTACCCCCTTCACTCACCTCGCTACCTCTTTCCATGATCCATCAAACAATAGAATAAAAAATTTCCTCCTCATTGTAATTCTATAAGAGCAACTTGAAATGCTATAGGAGGAAGATACGATGGGAGAAAGAGGCCAATAGGTAATGTCTTCTTCAGGAAGTGTTGAGAGAGGCCCAACAATGTCAAATTCACTACCCATCCACAGAAATGCTTTGCTTTCATTTCCCCCCCACCTACACTACTTCCTCATGTTTCTAAAACTATCCTCATGCCTTTTCTGATTTTCCCTCAAATTTCACATGCAATATAGGGTCTCAAAAAGAATTAAATGATTGCTACAGGAAGAGGATTCCTCCTGTAGCAGCATGTACAGTCACACTAGAAATCCCTAAAATTTTTCTACCCATAGAGCAAGAGATCCATCCAAATTGAGCATCATAGAGACATTTTTGAAGTAAGAGGGGGTGCATTAGCTGATAATCCATACACTCCACCAACAAAAGACTGGACGTGGAGAAGAAACCTACACACACAACAATGTTATCAATCAAATAATTATTAAGTTATGAGGGCCTATGCAGAAGAAATAAAGGTAATCAACACCATCAGGATCATCATATTATGAAGATCAACTCCAGCATGCAAGCTTCCCTAGCACATCGACATCATAGGTAGGCTTAGGTATGACAACCCTCACCTCTTCCCTATGCATATGATGATAAAATGTGTAATGGTCGAGAAAGGAATTTTTTATGGGCTGGAGGTTGCCAGTAAAATTGGCCACCTTCAATTACTAAACTAAACTTAATTTCAGTTACACATGCATTTGGAAAAGTAAACTCAAGTAAGGTGTTGATTACAAGGAGTGAGGTGATAATCATGAGGAGCAAGGTGATGATTGCAAGGAGTCAGGAAAATGGTTAGAAAAGGGAAGTTTGGGCAATAGCCATGCCATCACAATGCTCGAGCCTTTACTATAAAAGAAATATTAAGTACAAATCTCGAATCCATTTTTATAATCACTCATTTCAAGAAACAATTAGAGAAGGATGAGCTAGTGCTATTAGGGACTGCCTAGGTTGCCACTGAGCTGCCTCGAACAATGTTTGTAGGTGCTACAGGAGAAGCTACAAGAGGACCTACAAGAGGCTCGAAACTACTATAGGAGGCTCTGGGATGCTATAGGGGGGCCGAAGGGAAGCTACATGAGGGAATTGAAGGGATAAAAGAAGCCAAAATGACTGAAATTTGCCCTCAAACCGTCATGCACATGACAAAGTAACATTAAAAGGAGTAAGTGATCCTTTCCCTCTCTAATTTCCATACCTCTTCTTGAAAAATATGCTTGAAATAAGTGCCCTGTACCAAAGAATTATATAGTATTTCCCTTTTGGAAATTTTCATATGTAAGAGAAATATAGGGTCAAAGAAAGCTCTATTTTGTTAGGAAATTATTGGATTCCTTCTCACCCTCTGATAAAAAGGGAAAATTTGACACTGTCTCTATAACCAAGCTTGCTCTAAGGCTAGAATTTGAAATACACCTGAGTATCCTCGAGAAGGAGCAGTAGGAGAAATGGGGGGAGGGTTTAATAGAAGAGAGCCCATAAACACAGAGAATTCATCAACATCCTCATGTGGTAAATATTTTTCAGAGACATCAGTGGTTGGGTTTGTTTGAACTATTGAAGGGGTATGATGATGACATAACCCAGGAATTTTCCATGGCACTAAATACTTAGGGAGAAGATAGTGTCACCACTGTTGTTATAGGCCTTGCCATCTCTATAAATGCTAAAATCATAAGCAGAGTAAATACATTACCCTTACGAATTCGAGGGAGAAAGGAGGAAAAAGCATTGAGTGTCCTAGCAAGGAAGAACTTCTTCATTCTGAAAGAAAAACCTATAGAAGACAAAAATGGAGTGAGAAGGGAGAGCCTACCTTACCCATGGGATGAAGTGGCCTACCACATTCTCAAATACATATCCTGTGAGGGGAGGTTGAGCATTGTATATTCCTACCATTTTAGGTTACTCCATGAGTTAAGATTCAAAGTAGAATTGCCTATCCCACAAAGATTCAATGTTCCCCATTTATTACTACAATCTATCATTGAGATGAGCCAGAAAGTGACGGAAGGGAAGCACCAACACATTGCTCACCATGGCCCCATAAAGATGATTGTTATGGATGCCCTTAGCCACTTAAGGTACCCTATATTTTGGACTGATTTTATAGATATGGACATGAAAAATTTCATTGAAACAGAAAACATAACCTCCACAAAGCAAGAGGGAACACCATCCTCTACTATTGGGGGTAGAGAAGGAAAAGAAGAAATGGAAACCAAGGAAGAAGAGGAGGAAACAAAAACAAAGGAATAATAATGATAAATTAAGGAAGAAGAAGGATAGAAACAAGTAATAGAAAAAGAGAACATTGAGGAGATTGCAAAGCCTCAAGGGACAGAGAAACAAGGTCATCAAACCAGTCTCTCTCCAATACATACCAAACAAGAAGTGGATGCAACATTGGGCACATTGAGCACACCTTCCAAGCCCAAAAGAAGGCAGACAAGGCAAGGTCCCCTATAATTCAAAGCAAGGAAGAGCACCAGGATAAGGCAAGGGAAGCCTTAGCCTCCAACAAAGGTCCCTATCACCATAGAGGAGTTAGGAAGCAAGAAGGAAGAAGTGGTACCTAGTGAGGGGAAGATTGAAGAAATTACTTCTCCTAAGATCAAAACCAAGCAACATGTGCTCCCTGTGGGAAGGCCCACCACTAGGGAAGTCACCTTTAAGAGGCTCAAGACACAAGTTGCCATGTTATAAGAAGAAAAATAAGAGCTACAGGAGGAAACAAAGCAGTTATAGGAGAAACAATAGCTGTTATAGGAGGAACATGGGTTGCCACAGGAGCAAAAGGAAAGTGCTATATAGGAAGGAGAAACCACCTTAAAAGAAGAAGAAAAAGGCCTCAAAGAGCTTCAAGAGCTTGATCCACAACCCAACCTAGAATCTTACTACAAATTTGTTGAGGGAGGTAGGATTATACCTAAGAAATTCGCCATCCCACTCTTTTTTTGAGTTAGAGAAGGAAAGAGGCAGAACACATAGATGGATGTAGATTGAAAAATCCAAAAGTGTAGAGGATGTAGGTCTCATGGAGGAGAAAGTAAATGAGATGGGAAAATAATTGAATGACCTAAAATTATGAGAGTCGATCATGAGGGAACATGTACAAGAAAAAAACACTAGGTTAAGAGAGTAGTTGTAAGAAAAAGAGACACAATTTTCCACCATGGCAAGTTTATCCATGAAATCTATACAATGTAGGCTTCCATCCAACTCCTATGTTATTTTCCTCAAAGAGCAATGGCTACAATTTCAAATTAAGACATTGGCACAGTATGGCTCATTTCCTTTCCATAACTACATGAAATTCATCGACTTTTGCAAAAGGGAAAGTATTAGGGATAGAGCCAAGCTAGCTGAGTTTTACATGCATAACTTAATCCTCACATACATGAACGTATGGGACCCCAACTCAAGGTTTGGATACATGGAATTGATGGCATTAGCCTCTTGGTTGACCCATGAGGAGACAAGGGCTGAAGAAGTAAAAAGAGTTATGACAAGAGAAGAAAAAGAATTAGTGAGCCCTGAGGTTGTCATTAGCAACCAAAATCTCATCTCCTCTGATCCTGAATTGGCACCTAGGTATATAGCATCCCAAGAGTAATCCATGCTGCATTTTGAGGACACTTTTAGGATGTTGGGGATAGGGAGTCTGCAAGCTTTTCAAAGAAGATGGCAGGCCCTACCTCACAGTTTACAAATCAGAGAATATCACTTCCTATAGAGACCAAGGAATGCCTTGGATAAAACCCCCCTATACAAGAGGATCATGCAAAGGATGAAGATCAGGTGGATAGGCCTCAAACTCAGTCCTCCCTTACTATTGGGCCTACAAGAAGGTAGAAACCAAGTAGAGGAACAAAAATAATGGGCAGACATAGAGGCAAATGCAAGTTTCTATCCACAAGAAGGCACATCATCTGAAGTGCCTTGGGATGTCAGAGAGGCCACCAGGGCCATGAATGAACTTCATATCAGTGACTAAGTTCTCAAAGGGTGAGAAACACTTTCAACAAGGGTGTAATGATGGGTCCCATCAATAGGTATATTTTGGAGTTCATTGTGCTATCCTCCAACCCTTAAAACTCTCCTTTTCTCACATTAATTCACATTTTTAGCCATAATATGCTTAGTAGGAAGACTAAAAGGTGTTTTTCATATTGTATGGCATAATGTGATTAATATGAAATTTAAAGAAGCATTTTTGGAGATATTTACCATGCAGGGGCTTGATGGAGACACCTAGAGATAATATAGGGGGCTTGTCCACCTCATTAACTCCCTAACTCAACTTGAGATCACATAATCCTCTCCAATAGCTCAAATTCACTAGAAGCCAAGGAACTCCAAGTGAATGACAAGGAAAAAGGGAATTAGATCCACAAATCTCGAGATTTTGGAGGGGAGAATTCCTCCTTTCAAGGAAGCTGTTAGGTCCCTATAATACTAGTGATGCCCCCATTACTATTATAGTTGTATCCCTTATTAATATTGTTGTGCCCCTATTGTCCCCATATTGTTATTACTGTGCCCCATAGAATCCCTCTATTGTTATTTTTGTGCCTTTATATTATTATTGTTAGGTTGGCTTGGTTATATTGTGACCCCTTAGGTACCTATATATGGAAAGGAGGTTTTTTCATTTGAATCATCCAAGAATTGTTCATTTGTGTAATGTAAATGAGGTTTCCCCTAGAAGAGGCTGAATTCTAAGGCGTTCAACTATCTTTTCTATCCTTTTGTGAGTTGGTTTCATAACATTTGGTATCAGAGCTTTGAATTCTAGGGTTTCGTTGCTCCAAACAGGTCATTATGGCATTTGCGCTATAAGTTTCTTTCTACGACATTTCAGATGCTAAAAAAAAAAACCCATTTGGGCTGAAATCGTTATGAACCTTGGGTCTGAACTTTAGATCTTTTCACGCTATATTTTCAGAGATATGATCTGAGGAAGTTGGCCTTTTTGCAGACTCCCAAATTTCATTCCAAACAGCTAACCTGGGGAAAATCGTCATAACTTTTGTTTTGAGCATCGGATTGAAATTTCATAAGAAGTTATAGAAAGAGGACAGACTGTAGTTTCCTGTATATATTTTTCAGATAGTAAAGTCAAAACAGTGACGCGTGGCACTTCATACAAGTTCGCTCTTCTGGAAAGGTCTATAATCAGGTCATCTTGGGAGATTGTGCATAACTCTGCCTTGGAGAATCTAAATTCGATCAGACTGGTGGCATTGGAAAGAGGACACAGAGGGCTATTGTAGGTCATAATTTCAGAACTGGATGATCTAAAATTACAAAGATACATTAGATTCAATATTGAACTCCTACAAAGAGAAGAAAGGTGTGTAGGTTTTTTAAAATTTTGCATAGGCTTGGTTTGAAAAATTAGTTTGAAGGAATTCAAGGGTCATAGTAAATCATTATTATCGGTAATTGATGCCTCGAGGAAAGAAAATTCAAACACCTAGTAAGCAACCTGAAAGCTCTAGCATGACTCATGAAGAAGAGGAAGAAATGCAACATGATATATCAAAATTACGAGACCAAGTGCAACAAATGTCACTCGCACAAAAAAGTAACAAAATCTAAGATGGATGGTTTAAAGAAAGACGTAGAAGCTAAGATGAATGACGTGGAAGCTAAGATGAATGGCATGGATGCTAAGATGGATGGCATGGATGATAAGATGGAAGAATTGAAGATAAATTTGAATAAGTTGCTACAAGAAATGGTCACTAATGGTGAAAGGGTAGTAAAGGAAACTCATGATGAGAACAAAAGAAATGTTAATCATGATTTCATAGACTCTAATGTTGGATTGAAGACCCACCATATTCCAAAAATCGATATGAGGAAGTTTGATGGCAAGGATCCCGCAACATGGATACTACAGATGGAGCAATTTTTTGATCTCCATAATGTGCAAAACACACAAAAGGTATGTATTACAACTTTATATTTGGAACCAAATTAGTTTGTATGGTATCGATGGCTTTTCTCTCGTAAACAAATTGTCACTTGGGCAATTTTTACGGAAGAAATGACAGCACATTATGAGGATACAAAAAGCAACACTTTTTTTAGCCAATTGATAAGTCTCAAACAAAAGGGTTCAATGATGGAGCACATTGAGGAGTTCCAAAAATTGAACATAAGGGTAAAAGATATTCCAGAGGAGCATAGGATTGATGTGTTCATAGGGACTTTAAAGGATAATATCCAACATGAGGTTCGCCTTTGGGAACTTGATTCATTGGAGAAGGCATTCAAGTTATCAAGAAGAATGGAAAGAAAAATTATGGCAACCAGGAAGCCTACCACTCACAACTATAAAGATGGAAGTGTTGTTTCCCCTAGCCTTCCACAACCTATAAGGTTGACACCACAACAATTGGAAGAAAAAAGAGTAAAAGGGCTTTGTTACAGTTGTGATAGCAAATACACTAAAGGTCATAAGTGTGCTGAGAAGAAATTATTCTACATATATTGTGAAGAGGAAGAAGAAAAGGAACAAGAAAGGTCAAAAGAAGAGGATATACTCCACGAACAAAGCCTAGATAAAGAAGAAATGAATCTGACCATATCTTGTAATGCATTGGTTGGAATTACCACTCCTCAAACCATCAAGATAGAAGGACATATCACGAAGAAAAAGGTAATAATGTTGATTGATTCAGGAAGTACCCACAATTTTATTCATTGTAAGATAGCAAAAGAATTGAATTGCTTCCTATATCCGGCACCAGAGATGGTTGCAAGTGGAGGAAAGATAAATTGCTCTGGAAAGTGCCATAATATCAATCTATCCATGGGAGAATATATATTGAATAGCCCAATTCTTTCCATTCCAATGGGAGGTGTTGATGTTGTACTAGGAGTCCGATGGCTACAATCCTTGGGTACAATAGCTTTTAACTTTCAAGAACATTTCATGAAATTTTCTATGGAAAGAAAGGAAGTTGAATTAAGGGGTATTGCAGGGAAACGGGAAAGATAATCAGTTCTAACAGTATGACAAAGCTTCTAAAAAAGCAACGACGAGGTGTAATTGCACAATTATGTTCGCTAGATGTTTCCACATCAAAATCACCTATTTCTCCAGATCTCCAAAAATTCTTGGACAATCATTCCAAGGTATTTGAGACTCCCAAAGTTCTCCCACCTATTCATGGTCATGATCATGCTATTCATTTGATTCTAGGAAGTGCTCCTCCAAACATCAAGCCGTACAGATATCCCTATGCCCAAAAGAGTAAAATTGAACGTATGGTTGTAGAAATGCTAGAGGCTGGTATAATTCAACCTAGCCAAAGTTCTTTCTCTGCTTCAGTGGTATTGGTGCACAAGAAGGATGGATCATGGTGCATGTGTCCAGATTATAGGGAGCTCAACAAGCTCACTATTAAAGATAAGTTTCCCATTCCTGTCATTGATGAATTTTTGGATGAATTGCATGGATCAATTTACTTCACCAAGTTGGATCTTCATTCAGGATATCATCAAATCAGAATGAAGACTGAAGACATTCTGAAAACAAAATTTAGAACTCATGAGGGTCACTATGACTTTTTGGTCATGCCTTTTGGCCTTACCAATGCACCTTCTACATTTCAAGGTTTGATGAATTCCATTTTCAAACCCTTCCTTAGAAAATGTGTTAGTATTTTTTGATGATATACTAATCTACAGCAAGTCATGGAAGGCTCATGTTGAACATGTTGACAAGGTGCTACAACTATTGGAGGATAAAGAATTATATGCAAAAAGATCCAAATGTTTCTTTGGAGTACAAGAGGTGGAATATCTGGGTCATATTGTATCTCATGAAGGAGTTAAGGTAGACCCTAACAAAATTAAAGCCATTAAGGAATGGAAAATCCCCACATCCATAAAGCATCTGCGAGGATTTCTTGGGTTGACAGGGTATTATCGCAAGTTTGTTAAGAATTATGGGAAAATAGCAGCACCTCTAACAACATTATTGAAGAAAGATGCATTTTCATGGACTCCAGAAGCAACAAGGCCTTCAAACATATTAAAGAGGAAATGTGCCAAGCACCGGTCTTATCTACATAGGACTTCACAAAAACCTTTATTGTGGAATGTGATGCTTCAGGAAATGGAATTGGTGTCGTCTTAATGCAAGATGAAAGACCCATTTCTTTCGAAAGTTGTCCAATCAAGGAAAGTATTTAACAAAGCAATTTATGAGAATGAAATGTTGGCAATACTACATGCATTCTTAACCCTTCTAAATAGCATGAGCAATAAAGATTTCTTGCTGTCAAATCGAAATGGTGCATGGGCCAGGTATTCATACTATCCTGGATCTTAGTTCTCTAAGAAATTTATAGTGTGCACCATGAATATGAGTGACCCCTAACTCGATACCATCGGAATAGTGACACTTAAGAAATGGCGACCCACCTAATGGGAAGACACTTCCAGATAAAGGTGGATCATGATAGCCTTAAATACTTTTTAGAACAAATATTATCCTCTGAAGAACAACAAAAATGGGTCACAAAGATGTTAGGTTATGACTTTGAAATCATCTACAAAAAAGGGAAGCAAAATGTTTGGCAGATTCACTCTCAAGAAAGGATGAGGATGTGGAAGCATTGTTGTGCGCCATTTCTATTATCCAACCATATTGGATAAACGAAGCAAGGGAGGAATGGAAGAATGACGAAGAAGTGTGGGAACTTATTTGAAAGTTACAACAAGATTCCAATACATCTGATACATTTAGCTGGAAAAATGATTTGTTATGGTACAAAGATCGCTTATACCTCTATAAGAATTCCCAACTCAAACAAAAGATTCTTCTGGAATTTCACACTTCCCCCTTAGGAGGGCACTCTGGATTTTTTAAAACTTACCACAGGGTTAAGAAGGAATTTTTTTGGGATGGCCTTAAATCAGATATTCAAAAGTTTGTGGTGGAATGTTTGGTTTGCAAACAAAATAAAGTTGAAACAATTAAGACACCAGGTATATTACAACCTTTATCCATTCCAAGCCATCGTTGGGAGGAGTTTCAATGGATTTTATCACAGGTTTACCCATGTCTGAGGGAAAGAGTGTCATCATGGTGGTAATTGACAAACTTACCACGTATGCACACTTTTGTGCATAATCACATCCATTTAAAGCCAGTGCAGTTTCTACTGCATTTATGGAAACAATTCACAAGCTACATGGAAACCCAAAGGTTATTGTTGAAAAGTGTGCAACAAGAAATGCTTTTTGAGAATACAACAAGATGATGGAGCTTAGTGAAAAGAGTCGCCTTCACTAAGTGGGCCCGCAGGCTATTTTTGGCGCAAGTCTATTTTTAGACTATGTCTATTTTTAGACATATGGATCATGTCTATGGATTGCAAGGTTGTTGTTTATGGATGATTGGTCAAGTTG